>JABXJD010000494.1:327500-340000 GCA_013375575.1 Percina caprodes | reverse complement strand
TTTATAATATATTTATAATATATTTATAATATATTATTAATATATTTATAATATATTAATATATTATTAATATAATTAATATATTTAATAATACATTTGGTGTTTTTCCTGCGATGATTTTTTTATCGTTTGTCGACTTTTTCGGAGCATTTTAAGATTTTCTTGTTTTTCCCCAAATTTTTTAATTCAATTGCTCAACGATGAAATAACTATGTCTCCTTTAAATGTCTCCGTGTGCGTCCGGGTAGGGGGGGGTGGGGGGGGGTGTTTTGTCGCGGCTGACGTTGTGATGCTGTGCGTGACCTGCGTTGCCATGGAGACGCGAGGAGGAAGAGGAGGCAGCGGCAGTCGGACCGAACACAGAAACTATCGCCGTGCCAAAGCTGCTGGACCTGCTGCTCTCACCCAAACAATGGCTCCTTCTTCTTCTTCTTCTCCTCCTTCTTCTCCTCTTTCTTCTCCTCTTTATTCTCCTCCTTCTTCTCCTCTTTCTTCTCCTCTTTCTTCTCCTTCTTCTTCTTCTTGTAAATAGGATACATATGTTTTTGTTTTCTGTATTGCTGCAGATTTCTAAAGTTTTGCAGACAAAAATTTTGCTACATTTTTTAAAAATGGGAGCAAATCCCCCGACCCCAAAACCCCGACCCCCCAACCCAGACCCCCGACCCCCAAAACCCCGACCCCCAACACCCAGACCCCCGACCCCCCCCCCAAAAAACCCCGACCCCCCACCAACACCCCCTCCTCTCCCGACACCCCCCAAGACACCCCTGGTTTTAGTTTTTTAGAACACCTCTCTGTCTCTCTCTCTATCTGTCTCTCTCTCTATCTGTCTCTCTCTCTTTCTCTGTCTCTCTAAGTGTCTCTCTATCTGTCTCTCTCTGTCTCTCTAAGTGTCTCTCTCTCTCTCTCTCTCTGTCTCTCTCTCTCTGTCTCTCTCTCTCTGTCTCTCTCTTTCTGTCTCTGTCTCTCTCTCTTTCTGTCTCTCTCTCTTTCTGTCTCTCTTTCTTTGTCTCTCTCTCTCTGTCTCTCTCTCTCTGTCTCTCTCTTTCTGTCTCTGTCTCTCTCTCTTTCTGTCTCTCTCTCTTTCTGTCTCTCTTTCTTTGTCTCTCTCTCTCTGTCTCTCTCTCTCTGTCTCTCTCTCTGTCTCTCTCTCTGTCTCTCTCTCTCTCTCTTTCTGTCTCTCTCTATTTTTATTTTTATACTGAACCAGAGTGAAACCACTACAAGAAACACACAGAAAGGACCGGTTGGCAGTTCTTCAGACACTTCTTCTTCATCTCACCGGCTCTGGACGTCTGCCGCCACCCCCCCGCTGAGAGGGGGGGAGGAGAGGGGGGAGGAGAGGGGGGAGGAGAGGGGGGACATCGCTTCACATTAAATCAGACTTAAAAAACAAAACACAAGAAGAAAAAAACACCTTTTGGACCTTTTTTGGTTTTTTTTTAAATTTTTCTTTTTTTTTTACTGTGTTGAAGTGAAGTCAAGTGCTATTATTATATTATTATTATATTATTATTATTATATTATTATTATTATTATTGTAGCCACTCTGTCTGGAACCCTTTTTTGAAGAAAAAAAAGCAAAGGATAAAAAAACACACACACACAAAAGAAAAAGAAAGAAACTTAAAGCCGATCAGCATCGATCTACGGAAGATGGTTTCAAAATAAAATAATAAAAAATGAAAATAAATGTAAAAGTCCAAAGAGAAAAATGAAAATAAATTAAAAAACACGTTATTATTTTACTACGCTACTGGAAATGATCAGGCCGTCATTAAACTCAAAAAAGGTTAAGAAAATTAAAATAATAACAAATAATATTGTCACTTTTACACTTTTTTTTTACTTGTTTGGGAAAAAATAATATTATTAATAATAATTATTATTAACAATAATAATATTAATAATTATATATATTATAATTATTATAATTTGGGGGTTTAATTTTTTTTTTTGTTAAATTATGGCCTGCTTATTCCCAAGTAGTAAAATAATCTGAAAAAAAAGCAAGTTTCTTTTTTTTAAAATTATTTCTCTCTGGACTTTTGTATTCCTAATTTTAATTATGAATAATAATTTCCTCTGTACCGACGAACATGCTTGTCCGACCAAGTGACTGTCGTGGATCGAACAAAAAGGAACAAATAACAACGTGAAAAAGAAAAATGGTGGCAAAGCGCAGAAGGATTCACACACACTCGAAAGTGAAAACCCACCAACCCACATTCATCCTCTCTCTCTCTCTCTCTCTCTGTTTCTCCCTCCCTCGCTCTATCACTTTATTACTTTCCATCCTATCTTTCCCTCTCTATCGACCGCCCTTTCTTCAGGTCCTTTCTTTATTGTTTTCTTGCACCATCGTACACACCTGTAAAAAAAACAAAAAAACACAAAAAAGAGAAAATAGCCTTTTATTCAACGCATAACTACATGTTGGCTTGGTAGGCTTTAGTCGAAACTAGTTCCATTCAGACAGAAAAGAGTAATAGTGAAATCAAAATATGAGCTTCTTTATGTATTTGCTTCTGCCGCTGTAGTGTCCTGGTCAGAGTTAAAGATAAGACTACATATACTATCTGAAATACTGTATTTACAAGTGCATACCAGGGCTGGCCTCAATGAAAACAACTGTAATAAATATACTTCATCATGTAATACTGTAACACCCGCGTTAGGTAACGATCTGCTGCAAACCCTGAACGCACCATGGAATCATTTCTCTGCATTTTGTTATAACTTCCTGCATAATATGGCTAATTTACTGCATAATATGGCTAATTTACTGCATAAAATGGCTAATTTACTGCATAATGGCTAACTTAGTAAGCAGTAAGTTAGCCATTACGGTGGTGCGCGTTATGTAATCCAACGTCAAAATGTAATAACACTCGCACCCTCGTTATGTAACAATCTGTCTTTTGTAATAAACCCTGAATGCACCATGTGATGAATGTCTCCGCATATTATAAATTACTACATAATACAACGGCTAGTTTGCTAAATAATACTGTTAATTTACTACATGATACGGTTAACATACCACATAATACGGCTAGCTTACAACATAATACGGCTAGCTTACAACCAAATACGGCTAGCTTACTACATGATATGGCTAACGTACCACATAATACGGCTAGCTTACTACATGCTACGGTTAGCTTACTACATGCTACGGCTAGTTTACTACATGATACGGCTAGCTTACTTCATAACACGGCTAGCTTACTAAATGATACGGCTAGCTTACTACATAATACGGCTAGCTCACTACATAACACGGCTAGCTTACTACATAACACGGCTAGCTTACTACATAACACGGCTAGCTTACTACATAATACGGCTAGCTTACTAAATGATACGGCTAGCTTACAACATAACACGGTTAGCTTACTACATAACACGGCTAGCTTACAACATAATACGGCTAGCTTACTACATAACACGGCTAGCTTACTACATAACACGGTTAGCTTACTACATAACACGGCTAGCTTACAACATAACACGGCTAGCTTACAACATAACACGGTTAGCTTACTACATAACACGGTTAGCTTACTACATAACACGGTTAGCTTACTACATAATACGGCTAGCTCACTACATAACACGGCTAGCTTACTACATAACACGGCTAGCTTACAACATAACACGGCTAGCTTACTACATAACACGGCTAGCTTACTACATAACACGGCTAGCTTACTACATAACACGGTTAGCTTACTACATAACACGGCTAGCTTACAACATAACACGGTTAGCTTACTACATAACACGGTTAGCTTACTACATAACACGGTTAGCTTACTACATAATACGGCTAGCTTACTACATAACACGGCTAGCTTACTACATAATACGGCTAGCTTACTACATAATACGGCTAGCTTACTACATAACACGGCTAGCTTACTACATAACACGGCTAGCTTACAACATAATACGGCTAGCTTACTACATAACACGGCTAGCTTACTACATAACACGGTTAGCTTACTACATAACACGGCTAGCTTACTACATAACACGGCTAGCTTACTACATGATACGGCTAGCTTACTACATAACACGGCTAGCTTACAACATAATACGGAAAAATGAATGAAGACATCCATTTTGGTTGGTTATTACATAATGCATATCGCTATGCCATATTGCATTTTTGTAAAAAACCCAAAAGGTGCACCCCCCCCCCTCCCCCCCATTTAGTAAGAACGGCCGCGTTATGTTGGGATTTCTTACAAAATACGTAGAAATGTATCACGTACTGCGGTGAGCTTTGACGGTACAGTATTACACAATGAAGGGAGTAACATTTTGACATGTTAATACATGGTGCGTTGTTATGTTACGGGAGGGATTTCAACTCCGTCCATGGGGGGGGGTTTCTTCGCTTAACCCTTGTGTTGTCCTCCCGGGTCAAAAAGGGACAAAATTTGACATTTTCGTCCCTTTTTCTGACTTTTTTTAGTTCCCACTACCACCACCTTACTAGTTTTACTACTTTTTGGAATTCATGGTCAATAACCCTCATTTATATAGAATTATATCTAATATTAGAGTTAAAAAAGCACAAATTATTAATTATTTTGACTTAGTTAAGATCAGAGGAATGAAAGTGAGCAGTTGTATTTACAACCAGCGTTGGAATGAATCCGTTTTTTGTGGTAATTTGGTTAAAAAGAAACTCATATTTCAGATATAGACCTTTTTTAAAGGGTCAGATTTGTCCCGAGGACACCAGGAGGACAACAGGAGGACACCAGGGGGTTGACGTCTGCATAGTTTCTCAGACGTCTGCCGGATTCACAGCCTTAGAAAACTTCTCAAGAGTTTTATTTTTGCAAGTGTAAAGTTTTAAGTGAATATTTTTCTGCTGAATGGTTGAATGTATCTTTGCTTTTTGGGGGAGTGAAGCAGATAAATCGTGGTTTTACTGTCTGAATGTTGAGTCGAGCACACTAGAACTAGCACTGTACGATTAACGTTCCAGTTAACCCGTAACTCGAGTTTTCACAACCTTCTACCCGTGAAAGCGCCCTGCGACGGCGGTCAAACCCGTAGGGTACTACCCGTGGACTCGGACCAACTGGTCACATGGTCTCCAGTTAGCGTTAGCTGGCGGTCACATGGTCTCCAGTTAGCGTTAGCTGGTGGTCACATGGTCTCCAGTTAGCGTTAGCTGGCGGTCACATGGTCTCCAGTTAGCGTTAGCTGCCGGTCACATGGTCTCTAGTTAGCGTTAGCTGCCGGTCACATCGTCTCCAGTTAGCGTTAGCTGCCGGTCACATGGTCTCTAGTTAGCGTTAGCTGCCGGTCACATGGTCTCCAGTTAGCGTTAGCTGGCGGTCACATGGTCTCCAGTTAGCGTTAGCTGCCGGTCACATGGTCTCTAGTTAGCGTTAGCTGCCAGTCACATCGTCTCCAGTTAGCGTTAGCTGCCGGTCACATGGTCTCTAGTTAGCGTTAGCTGCCGGTCACATGGTCTCCAGTTAGCGTTAGCTGGCGGTCACATGGTCTCCAGTTAGCGTTAGCTGGCGGTCACATGGTCTCTAGTTAGCGTTAGCTGCCGGTCACATGGTCTTCAGTTAGCGTTAGCTGCCGGTCACATGGTCTCTAGTTAGCGTTAGCTGCCGGTCACATGGTCTTCAGTTAGCGTTAGCTGGCGGTCACATGGTCTCCAGTTAGCGTTAGCTGCCGGTCACATGGTCTCCAGTTAGCGTTAGCTGGCGGTCACATGGTCTCCAGTTAGCGTTAGCTGCCGGTCACATGGTCTCTAGTTAGCGTTAGCTGCCGGTCACATCGTCTCCAGTTAGCGTTAGCTGCCGGTCACATGGTCTCCAGTTAGCGTTAGCTGCCGGTCACATGGTCTCCAGTTAGCGTTAGCTGCCGGTCACATGGTCTCTAGTTAGCGTTAGCTGCCGGTCACATGGTCTCCAATTAGCGTTAGCTGCCGGTCACATGGTCTCCAGTTAGCGTTAGCTTGCGGTCACATGGTCTCTAGTTAGCGTTAGCTGCCGGTCACATGGTCTCCAATTAGCGTTAGCTGCCGGTCACATGGTCTCTAACGGTCCCTCACAGTGAAGTTCTGCACGGGTCACTAGGTTAGTCCAGCGGCTGCAGGCTCTGCCTGCACGCTGCTAAGGCTCAGCGGCTAACGAGCGAGCTAACTGCTAACAGACCCCACTGCGACTAATTAACAATACAAGTCCTGTCATTACATATGTAATTTAAAGGTTTCTAGTGTCCGTGTATTGGCCGAGCAGCCAAAAGAGTCAAAAAGCTTCCCCGTACTTTTTGACGAGCGTACCTGGCACCAAGATCTAGCATCAAGTTCAACTTTTTGTGACTTTCACGTGATAATTTACACTGTACCTAAAATGTGTGAACTTACCGTCCCGTTAGCAACCGAGCTAACTAGCTTTAGAACTGTTTTAGGGAGTTATTCCAGGGGAAAGTAGCTTTTTTGTTGCATTTAGCTCGAAGGCTAGCTGGTATCTGTGAGTAGTCGATATGTCACCAAGCTTCTAGCTCCGTCTGGTCTCAGCTTTTTGTATTTTTATTCCCAGTAGAACAAAAACTGAGCGTTCGCTATATCGTGGCTCCATTTTGGAGAAATACAGTCTGACTAGTGTGCACGAGCGCTCTGTTTTGCTTTGAAGTTTATCTGTTGCGTGCGCCTGGTTTCCCCCCAAGTTATTACATAATGCGTAATAATACACATGACATAATGTTTAATAATACACATGACATGTGTAATAATACACATGACATAATGTTTAATAATACACATGACAATGTTTAATAATACACATTATATAATGTGTAATAATACACATTACATATGTGTAATAATACACATGACATATGTGTAATAATACACATATAATGCGTAATAATACACATTATATAATGCGTAATAATACACATGACATATGTGTAATAATACACATGACATATGTGTAATAATACACATATAATGCGTAATAATACACATTATATAATGCGTAATAATACACATGACATATGTGTAATAATACACATTACATATGTGTAATAATACACATTACATATGTGTAATAATACACATTACATATGTGTAATAATACACATATAATGCGTAATAATACACATTGTATAATGTGTAATAATACACATGACATATGTGTAATAATACACATTACATATGTGTAATAATACACATTACATAATGCGTAATAATACACATTACATAATGCGTAATAATACACATTACATAATGCGTAATACTACATAATAATTACAAAGTTACGAGGGGGGGTTTCTGATTTATTTTGGGGAAATAGACCAACAATATCCAACTGAGCTCCTACATGCGAGCGGGAGCACGGTCAGGGGGGTTGGGGGGGGGGGGGACCAGGCGGACTGGGGGTTGAGGCCAGCCCTGTTTCATAATGAGGTTCTGCTTCTTCTACGACCGCTACAATCAAACATACAACTACCCCGGGCATAAAAACAGGGATCACAGGCCTTTCAGATCGGCCCTGCAGAGCTCCAGGCTGCTGCTCTTAGCCTCATGTACCAGCGTTTTTAAGAACCTTTTAATCAGGTTGTGGCCCAAAATAAGGCCCCAGGGTGAGGGCGTCCGGGTGAGGGCGTCCGGGTGCGGGCGTCCGGGTGAGGGCGTCCGGGTGAGGGCGTCCGGGTGAGGGCGTCCGGGTGCGGGCGTCCGGGTGAGGGCGTCCGGGTGAGGGCGTCCGGGTGAGGGCGTCCGGGTGCGGGCGTCCGGGTGGCGTCCGGGTGAGGGCGTCCGGGTGAGCGTCCGGGTGAGGCGTCGGGTGCGGGCGTCCGGGTGAGGGCGTCCGGGTGAGGGCGTCCGGGTGAGGGCGTCCGGGTGAGGGCGTCCGGGTGAGGGCGTCCGGGTGAGGGCGTCCGGGACGTCTTCTAACAGGAAGACTAGACGTGTTTCTCGGTCGAGCTGAAAAGGGTTCGATGCTGTTTCTGTTGCCCGGGTCTGCAAAACTACCTGTTGATGTCTGCTGTATTTCAATAAAACACAGCCTTTTATTAAAAGGTACACTTCTTCATTGTGTGTGTGTGTGTGTGTGTGTGTGTGTGTGTGTGTGTGTGTGTGTGTGTTTACATGCACTTAAACCCAATTCAATCAGGAGAGACGTGTTTCCAGATATGCAAATAATACATACATATAAATGTATGCATATATATGTATGTGTATCTATATATATATATATGTACATATATAGATACACATACATATGTATATATACATATATAAATACACATACATATGTATATACACATATATAAATACACATACATATATATGTATGTGTATATATGTGTGTATCTATATATATATATGTATTTATACATATATATGTGTGTGTATATATATATACATGTGTATATATATATATATACACATGTATATATATACACACATATATAGATACATATACATATAGATACATATACGTATATAGATATATATACATATAGATACATGTATATGTATATATACATATATGTATATGTGTGTATATCTATATATATACACGTGTATATATATATATACACATAGATATATATACATATATGTATATGTGTGTATATATATATATATATACACGTGTATATATATATACACATAGATATATATACATATATGTATATGTGTGTATATATATATATATATATACACATGTATATATATATACACATAGATATATATACATATATGTATATGTGTGTATATATATATATACACAAATATATATATAGATATATATACATATAAATACATATATACATATATGTATATATACATATATGTATATGTGTGTATATATATATATATATATATATACATGTGTATAGCTTGGCAATGTCCTGTCAGACTTCCTCTCTCCTGTATAAGATAAATAAATAATTTAGGCGTCGTCTCAGCGACTCTAATCCTACTTTTCCAGTTCTCTGCCTAACTGATGTCGAGCCGTTTCATTAACGTAATCAAGAAATAAGACAATCAGAAGTGTTTGGTGTCTGAAGGCGGCGGCGCGTCCCGTAGATAAGAAGACGTTAATGTTCACAGTCTGGCTCAGCGGGACCGTCTGCTCTGTGTCACGTTCATGTTGTCGCTGTCACTCATCAATCCTGTTTATAAGGTGTATATATATATATATATATATATACATGTCATACAATATATATATATATATATACTGAATGACTTATATATACTGTATGACTTATATATACTGTATGACTTATATATATATATATAAGTCATACAGTATATATATATATATATATACACATGTCATACAGTGTATATATATATATATATATATATATATATATATATATATATATAAGTCATATATACACCCCTATGTTAAAATACAGGGGCATAAGTATACACCCCCTATGTTAAAATACAGGGGCATAAGTATACACCCCCTATGTTAAAATACAGGGGCATAAGTATACACCCCTATGTTAAAATACAGGGGCATAAGTATACCCCCTATGTTAAAATACAGGGGGCATAAGTATACACCCCCCTATGTTAAAATACAGGGGCATAAGTATACACCCCCCTATGTTAAAATACAGGGGCATAAGTATACACCCCCTATGTTAAAATACAGGGGCATAAGTATACACCCCCCTATGTTAAAATACAGGGGCATAAGTATACACCCCCTATGTTAAAATACAGGGGCATAAGTACACACCCCCTATGTTAAAATACAGGGCATAAGTACACACCCCCTATGTTAAAATACAGGGCATAAGTATACATCCCCTATGTTAAAATACAGGGCATAAGTATACACCCCCTATGTTAAAATACAGGGCATAAGTATACACCCCTATGTTAAAATACAGGGGCATAAGTATACATCCCCTATGTTAAAATACAGGGGCATAAGTATACACCCCTATGTTAAAATACAGGGGCATAAGTATACATCCCCTATGTTAAAATACAGGGGCATAAGTATACACCCCTATGTTAAAATACAGGGGCATAAGTATACCCCCTATGTTAAAATACAGGGGCATAAGTATACACCCCTATGTTAAAATACAGGGGCATAAGTATACACCCCTATGTTAAAATACAGGGGCATAAGTATACACCCCCTATGTTAAAATACAGGGGCATAAGTATACACCCCCTATGTTAAAATACAGGGCATAAGTATACACCCCTATGTTAAAATACAGGGGCATAAGTACACCCCCTATGTTAAAATACAGGGGCATAAGTATACATCCCCTATGTTAAAATACAGGGCATAAGTATACACCCCCTATGTTAAAATACAGGGGCATAAGTATACACCCCTATGTTAAAATACAGGGGCATAAGTATACATCCCCTATGTTAAAATACAGGGGCATAAGTATACACCCCCTATGTTAAAATACAGGGGCATAAGTACACACCCCTATGTTAAAATACAGGGGCATAAGTATACATCCCCTATGTTAAAATACAGGGCATAAGTATACACCCCTATGTTAAAATACAGGGGCATAAGTATACACCCCTATGTTAAAATACAGGGGGCATAAGTATACACCCCTATGTTAAAATACAGGGGCATAAGTATTCACCCCTATGTTAAAATACAGGGGCATAAGTATTCACCCCTATGTTAAAATACAGGGGCATAAGTATACATCCCCTATGTTAAAATACAGGGGCATAAGTATACACCCCCTATGTTAAAATACAGGGCATAAGTATACACCCCTATGTTAAAATACAGGGGCATAAGTATACATCCCCTATGTTAAAATACAGGGGCATAAGTATACATCCCCTATGTTAAAATACAGGGGCATAAGTATACACCCCTATGTTAAAATACAGGGGCATAAGTATACACCCCCTATGTTAAAATACAGGGGCATAAGTATTCACCCCTATGTTAAAATACAGGGGCATAAGTATACACCCCCTATGTTAAAATACAGGGGCATAAGTACACACCCCCTATGTTAAAATACAGGGGCATAAGTATACACCCCCTATGTTAAAATACAGGGCATAAGTATACACCCCTATGTTAAAATACAGGGGCATAAGTACACACCCCTATGTTAAAATACAGGGGCATAAGTATACACCCCCTATGTTAAAATACAGGGGCATAAGTATACACCCCTATGTTAAAATACAGGGGCATAAGTATACATCCCCTATGTTAAAATACAGGGGGCATAAGTATACACCCCCTATGTTAAAATACAGTGGGCATAAGTATACACCCCCTATGTTAAAATACAGGGGCATAAGTATACACCCCTATGTTAAAATACAGGGGCATAAGAATACACCCCCTATGTTAAAATACAGGGGCATAAGTATACATCCCCTATGTTAAAATACAGGGGCATAAGTATACATCCCCTATGTTAAAATACAGGGGCATAAGTATACACCCCTATGTTAAAATACAGGGGCATAAGTATACACCCCCTATGTTAAAATACAGGGGCATAAGTATACATCCCCTATGTTAAAATACAGGGGCATAAGTATACATCCCCTATGTTAAAATACAGGGGCATAAGTATACATCCCCTATGTTAAAATACAGGGGCATAAGTATACACCCCTATGTTAAAATACAGGGGCATAAGTATACACCCCCTATGTTAAAATACAGGGGCATAAGTATACACCCCTATGTTAAAATACAGGGGCATAAGTATACACCCCCTATGTTAAAATACAGGGGCATAAGTATACATCCCCTATGTTAAAATACAGGGGCATAAGTATACACCCCTATGTTAAAATACAGGGGCATAAGTATACACCCCCTATGTTAAAATACAGGGGCATAAGTATACACCCCTATGTTAAAATACAGGGGCATAAGTATACACCCCCTATGTTAAAATACAGGGGCATAAGTATACACCCCCCTATGTTAAAATACAGGGGGCATAAGTATACACCCCCTATGTTAAAATACAGGGGGCATAAGTATACACCCCCTATGTTAAATTCCAATAGTGGCACATTTTTATTATTAAAGGCAGTTATTTCATGGATCAGGATACTATGCCCCCCCCCCCCCATCACATACCCTTCACCGTACATAGAGATGGGCATGGGGTACTTTCCATGAGAACTGAAATACTGTATATATACAGTATATATGACTTATATACAGTATATAAGACTTATATACTGTTTATAAGTCATATATATATATACATAAGTGTATATATATAATATATATATATATATATATGACTTATAAACAGTTTATGTCTGTTTTTAGGTGTGAGGAGGGAAGATGAGTCAACCTCAACATTTGAGACTGATGAAGTCAGTTAGATACAAAACAGGATGGAAAAAAGCGACAAACATCGGAAAGAAACGTCTGAATAACCGAAAAAGAAGAAAAAAAACGTCAAAAGCGTCGGAAAAAACAGAAACAAATGAAGAAAACGGCGAC
>JABXJD010000494.1:310000-320000 GCA_013375575.1 Percina caprodes | reverse complement strand
AAAGGCGCCAAAAAAGGTGAAAAAAGGCACCATCAATTTCGAAAAATGCGTAAAAAATGTTTAAAAAAAGCGCCAAAAATGTCGAAAAAAGGCACATCAATTTCGAAAAAAGCGCCAAAAATGTCGAAAAAGGCGCCAAACATATCAAAAAATGCGCCACACATGTCAAAAAAAGCGCCAAAAATGTCGAAAAAGGCACCAAACATATCAAAAAAGGCGCCAAAAATGTCGATAACAGGCACCATCAATTTCGAAAAATGCGCCAAAAATGTTGAAAAATGTGCCAAAAATGTTTAAAAAAGCGCCAAAAATGTCGAAAAAGGCGCCAAACATATCGAAAAAGGCGCAAAAAAAGTTGAAAAAAGGCACCATCAATTTCGAATAATGCGCCAAAAAAGTTGAAAAATGTGCCAAAAATGTCGAAAAAGGCTTCAAACATATCGAAAAGGCGGCAAAGATATCAAAAAAGGCGCCAAAGAAGTTGAAAAAGGCACCATCAATTTCGAAAAATGCGCCACACATGTCAAAAAAAGCGCCAAACATGTCGAAAAAAGCGCCAAACATGTCGAAAAAAGCGCCAAACATGTCGAAAAAGGCGCCAAATATATCGAAAAAGGCGCCATCAATTTCTAAAAATGCGGCAGAAAAGTCAAAGAATGCGCCAAAAAAGTCGAAAAGGCGCCATCAATTTCGAAAAATGCGCCACACATGTCAAAAAAAGCGCCAAAAAAGTCGAAAAGGCGCCATCAATTTCGAAAAATGCGCCAAAAAAGATTACATATCCCAGCCATTCGTCCCAGTGTGAGGACTCTTCTTCAGACAGCTTCTCCTACAGTTGTTTTATTAATTAATTTAATTTTCCTCCAATAATTCATTAACAGACGCTGAAGCTCCTCCGAGTCACAGGTGTATCGGCGTGTAAACGGCGCCATCAATTTTAAAAAATGCACAAAAAATGTCGAAAAAGGCGCCAAAAGTCGACAAAGGCGCCATCAATTTCAAAAAAGGCGTCAAAAATGTCGAAAAACTCGCCAAAAAATGTCGAAAAATGCACCAAAAATGTCGAAAAAGGCACCATCAATTTTGAAAAATGCGCTAAAAATGTCGAAAAAGGTGCCAAACTTCGAAAAAGGAGCCAAAAGTCGAAAAAAAGGTGCCAAAAAAGTACCCAAAAAAGTGCCATCAATTTCGAAAAAGGCGCCAAAAATGTTGCAAAAGGCGCCACAAGCGATGAAAACAGAGCCAACCTGTAAGTAAGCGTAGATTTCCCAGCCATTCGTCCCAGTGTGAGGACTCTTCTTCAGACAGCTTCTCCTACAGTTGTTTTATTAATTAATGTAATTTTTCTCCATTAATTCATTAACAGACGCTGAAGCATCCTCCGAGTCACAGGTGTATCGGCGTGTAAACGGCGCCATCAATTTAAAAAAATGCACTAAAAATGTCGAAAAAGGCGCCAAAAGTCGACAAAGGCGCCATCAATTTCAAAAAAGGCGTCAAAAATGTCGAAAAACTCGCCAAAAAATGTCGAAAAATGCACCAAAAATGTCGAAAAAGGCACCATCAATTTTGAAAAATGCGCTAAAAATGTCGAAAAAGGTGCCAAACTTCAAAAAAGGAGCCAAAAGTCGAAAAAAGGTGCCAAAAAAGTACCCAAAAAGGTGCCATCAATTTCGAAAAAGGCGCCAAAAATGTCGATAAACTCGCCAAAAAATGTCGAAAAATGCACCAAAAATGTCGAAAAAGGCACCATCAATTTTGAAAAATGCGCTAAAAATGCGCTAAAAATGTCGAAAAAGGTGCCAAACTTCGAAAAAGGAGCCAAAAGTCGAAAAAAGGCGCCAAAAAAGTACCCAAAAAGGTGCCATCAATTTCGAAAAAGGCGCCAAAAATGTTGCAAAAGGCGCCACAAGCGATGAAAACAGAGCCAACCTGTAATAAGCGTAGATTTCCCAGCCATTCGTCCCAGTGTGAGGACTCTTCTTCAGACAGCTTCTCCTACAGTAGTTTTATTAATTAATGTAATTTTTCTCCATTAATTCATTAACAGACGCTGAAGCATCCTCCGAGTCACAGGTGTATCGGCGTGTAAACGGCGCCATCAATTTTAAAAAATGCACTAAAAATGTCGAAAAAGGCGCCAAAAGTCGACAAAGGCGCCATCAATTTCAAAAAAGGTGTCAAAAATGTCGAAAAACTCGCCAAAAAATGTCGAAAAATGCACCAAAAATGTCGAAAAAAGCACCATCAATTTTGAAAAATGCGCTAAAAATGTCGAAAAAGGTGCCAAACTTCGAAAAAAGGAGCCAAAAGTCGAAAAAAGGCGCCAAAAAAGTACCCAAAAAGGTGCCATCAATTTCGAAAAAGGCGCCAAAAATGTTGCAAAAGGCGCCACAAGCGATGAAAACAGAGCCAACCTGTAAGTAAGCGTAGATTTCCCAGCCATTCGTCCCAGTGTGAGGACTCTTCTTCAGAAAGCTTCTCCTACAGTAGTTTTATTAATTAATGTAATTTTTCTCCATTAATTCATTAACAGACGCTGAAGCATCCTCCGAGTCACAGGTGTATCGGCGTGTAAACGGCGCCATCAATTTTAAAAAATGCACTAAAAATGTCGAAAAAGGCGCCAAAAGTCGACAAAGGCGCCATCAATTTCAAAAAAGGCGCCATCAATTTCGAAAAATGCGCCAAAAAAGTAGAAAAATGCACCAAAAATGTCGAAAAAGGCACCATCAATTTTGAAAAATGCGCTAAAAATGTCGAAAAAGGTGCCAAACTTCGAAAAAGGAGCCAAAAGTCGAAAAAAGGCGCCAAAAAAGTACCGAAAAAGGTGCCATCAATTTCGAAAAAGGCGCCAAAAATGTTGCAAAAGGCGCCACAAGCGATGAAAACAGAGCCAACCTGTAAGTAAGCGTAGATTTCCCAGCCATTCGTCCCAGTGTGAGGACTCTTCTTCAGACAGCTTCTCCTACAGTTGTTTTATTAATTAATGTAATTTTTCTCCATTAATTCATTAACAGACGCTGAAGCTCCTCCGAGTCACAGGTGTAAAAAGAAAAAGCCGTTTTCCTTTTGTGAATCCAGTCTTTTATACCCTGATGATTACATGTCGGCTTATTTTTAAGTGCCTGCATCGAACGGAGGACAAACATTTCCAGGGAGTCGCTGAATGGGCAAAGAGCTCGCACGTATAGATCTCAGGGTCGCAGGTTCAACTCCCTTTTTAAAGCCCCATTTTGCGAGCGTGTTCTTCATACGAGGAGCATTAGCTCGCTGCAGAGTCACGCAGCTGCTCTCAGCTGGGATTTCACAATAAGAGACGCCATCTAAAGGGAAAAGGCTTGAAAACCCCCAAAAAGCGGCGACGTATGAAGCTGAATTGCTCATCAGCGGGTTACAGACCATAATACCATCGCATGGCAGATCTCTGCGTATGAAAGGCTGCTTGAAAGCCAACGGCAGCGTCAAGGCCGCAGGTTTGAGTCCCATTTACACATTCACAGCCTCGACCTCTGAGCAGGGTTTTTGTTGCTGTGATTAATTGTTTTTAAGATGCACTTTAACCAATTTAACGTCTAATTTACAGTAACTTACTGTGACAATGACTGGCAGCTACTTCCTGTGAAATCTTTTCACAGTAAAGGTCCCGTACTTCATTTACAGTATTTTATGTATTTACTGTAAAATATAAAACAATTACACACAATATAGGATAAAAAAGTAAAAATACAGTAGTTTACTGTAGTATTTACAGTACTATAGTAGTATCTATCTATCTATCTATCTATCTATCTATCTATCTCTCTTTATCTATCCATCCAGACATCCATCCATCCATCCATCCATCTATCTATCTATCTATCTATCTATCTATCTATCTATCTATCTATCTATCTATCTATCTATCTATCTATCTATCTATCTATCTATCTATCTATCTATCTATCTATCTATCTATCTATCTATCCATCCATCCATCTATCTATCTATCTATCTATCTATCTATCTATAATGCCACATTACATTCCTTCAGTACTTTTTGCACATTGCCTGTTGTTTTAAGGGAATTTCCCCACTGTGGGATGATTAAAGTATTATCAGATCTAATCAAATCTAATCTAAAGAAATCCCCCCCTGTACACTGCTCAACATGGTACAGTCCGAGCTCCCCCACTACAAAGCCCATTGGAAGCCTCCACATCCGGTTTGGCAGATTGGACCCGGCACCTGCAGGTAATTAATTAGCATCTTTTTACCCACCTAGCTAACTGTGCTAACAGCCACAGAGGCGTAAACTATAAACAAAGCATTTAATAGTAATAAATAATAGTAATGTAATCTGAGTTAACGGTCAGTGAGTGTAAACAAATAGCAACGCAGCCATTAAGACGTTAAATCATTAACATGGGGATTGGGGCACGAACGCTGGTTGGCATGTCAAGTCACTGCGCATGCGTCACTTTGCGACAAGTAGCCTACAAGATGCTAACGAGAGACTTCTGTAATGTCAACACAATAAAAATGGACCTACTTAACCAAGTTGGTTCACTGCTAGCTTAGCTACAAGTTAGCATCAAACACAACAAAGGCTGTCAGTTGAATGGTGTTTTGAGCTAACGTTAGCAATAATAGCTAAAACTGTTTTGAAATGACTATCTTAGCTACAAGCTAGCAATCAACTGTCACTTGAATGGCGTTTTGAGCTAACGTTAGCAATAATAGATGGCTAAAACGGCTGTGAAATGACTGCTAGCTTAGCCACAAGCTAGCAATCAACGGTCACTTGAATGGCGTTTTGAGCTAACGTTAGCAATGATAAATGGCTAAAACGGTTGTGAAATGACTGCTAGCTTAGCCACAATTTAGCAATTAACGGTCACTTGAATGGCGTTTTGAGCTAACGTTAGCAATGATAAATGGCTAAAACGGTTGTGAACGGACTGCTAGCTTAGCCACAAGCTAGCAATCAACGGTCAGTTGAATGGCGTTTTGAGCTAACGTTAGCAATAATAGCTAAAACGGTTTTGAACGGACTGCTAGCTTAGCCACAAGCTAGCAATCAACGGTCACTTGAATGGCGTTTTGAGCTAACGTTAGCATCCAAACAATCATAGATTCAACGTTTTTGAAATGATTCCCATCTTCTGTTATTGTTTGTAATGAGAAAACTTTATTATTTCATGGATTTCACAAATTTCAGTATGTCAGTTATGTGGTAAACCGTTTAAATCTGAGCATGCGCAAATCTGCACTCGACTCACATCGGGGAGAGACGTTGATATCTCCAAAGCAGGTGAAATAAAAATAAAAACGTACACACAATACGTAAAGATAGACGTGAACAAAGTGGACACAGAGCTCTGTAACGTTGTAATCAAATATTTCAATGGAAACTGGGAACTTAACTGTTTTAGCGCCACTTTTTGGAGTGCTCTGGTTTATTTTAAGCTTTTTCCTTAACATCCATTAACCCTCGTGTTGTCCTCCCGGGTCAAAAAGGGACAAAGATTTGACATTTTCGTCCCTTTTTTAGACTTTTTTTAAAGTTTCCACTACCACCATCTTACTAGTTTTACTACTTTTTGGAATTCATGGTCAATAACCATCATTTATATAGATTTATTCCTAATATTAGAGTTAAAAAAGCAGAAATTATGGATTATTTTGACTAATAGTTAAGATCAGAGGAATGAAAGAGCGTTGGAAGGATCCATTTTATGGTTATTTGGTTAAAAAGAAACTCAGATTTCAGATATAGACATTTATTAAAGGGGCAGGTCTGATGAGCAGGTGTGTAGATGTGTGTGAGTGTGTATCTGATGAGCAGGTGTGTAGATGTGTGTGAGTGTGTATCTGACGAGCAGGTGTGTAGATGTGTGTGAGTGTGTATCTGATGAGCAGGTGTGTAGATGTGTGTGAGTGTGTATCTGATGAGCAGGTGTGTAGATGTGTGTGAGTGTGTATCTGATGAGCAGGTGTGTAGATGTGTGTGAGTGTGTATCTGATGAGCAGGTGTGTAGATGTGTGTGAGTGTGTATCTGATGAGCAGGTGTGTAGATGTGTGTGAGTGTGTATCTGATGAGCAGGTGTGTAGATGTGTGTGAGTGTGTATCTGATGAGCAGGTGTGTAGATGTGTGTGAGTGTGTATCTGATGAGCAGGTGTGTAGATGTGTGTGAGTGTATCTGGTGAGCAGGTGTGTAGATGTGTGTGAGTGTGTATCTGATGAGCAGGTGTGTAGATGTGTGTGAGTGTGTATCTGATGAGCAGGTGTGTAGATGTGTGCGAGTGTGTATCTGATGAGCAGGTGTGTAGATGTGTGTGAGTGTGTATCTGATGAGCAGGTGTGTAGATGTGTGCGAGTGTGTATCTGGTGAGCAGGTGTGTAGATGTGTGTGAGTGTGTATCTGATGAGCAGGTGTGTAGATGTGTGTGAGTGGGTCCTATATGATGTAAAAGAGCTTTGAGTAGTCGTTAAATGAATATATATCTATATATATATATGAATATATAGATATATGAATACAGCACATTTACCGTACGTATCTGAGTAAACGAGTAGATGTACTTGGTTACTTGGTTACTTGGTTACTTGGTTACTTGGTTACTTGGTTCCTTGGTTACTTGGTTACTCGTCCGCTGGCTGCTGGCTGTGACGCTGAAGAACGAAGAAGCAGATTTCATTTTCACACCAAATGAATCAAAACTAAAGAAATGAAACGTAATGAGATTAAAATACACATTTATATTCCTGTCAGAGTTGGGTGAGCTGTTTCTCACAGCCGTCAAATGGTGTGTGTCTGTGTGTGTGTGGGGGGGGGTCTGTGTGTGTTTTTGTCTGGGTGGTTGTTTGTGTGTGTGTGTGCGCGTGTGTGTCTAGGTAGGTGTGTTTGTGTGTGTGTGTGTGTGTGTGTGTCTAGGCGTGTGTGTATGTGTCTAGGCGTGTGTGTGTGGTGTGTGTGTGTGTGTGTGGGTTGTTGGGGGTGTTTGTGTGTGTCTAGGTGTGTGTACGCATGTGTGTGTTTGGGTGTGTGTGTGTGTGTGTCTAGGTCTGTTTGTGCGTGTGTGTGTTTGTGCGTGTGTGTGTGTATGTGTCTAGGTGTGTGTGCGCGTGTGTTTGTGCGTGTGTGTGTTTGTGCGTGTCTAGGTGTGTGTGTGTGTGCGCGTGTGTGTGTGTGCGCGTGTCTAGGTGTGTGTGTGTATGTCTCTGTGTGTGTGTGTGTCTCTGTGTGTGTGTGTGTGTGTCTCTGTGTGTGTGTGTGTGTGTGTGTGTGTGTGTGTGTGTGTGTGTGGGGGTCAGGGCGACGAGTCGACCTCCGACCTGCGCTGTCAGTCGTTTTAAACGACATCCGACGGCTTTTTCATCGCAGGTTTCCAGGAATAGAAAAACTGGTTTTCTGTCAGTTTGGCTCCGAGATTAATGTGAAGTGATCTGAAGGTAGAGTAAAACAGTCTGACCTCCTCCTGTAGCTCCCTCTGCTCCTCCCTGGGGGGGGAGGATGAGAGGAGAGAGGAAAGGAGGAGGGGGAGGAGAGGATTGGGAGGAGAGGAGGGAGATGAAGAGGAGGAGAGCGGGCGGGGAGAGGAGAGGGAGATGAGGAGGAGGAGTAGAATGGGGGAGGAGAGCGGGGGGGATAGGTAGAGGAGGGGGGAGGGGAGGGAGAGGAGAGGGAAGAGAGGAGGAGGAGGGGGAGGGAGAGGGAAGAGAGGAGGAGGAGGAAGAGGAGGAGGAAGGAGGAGGAGGGGAGGGGGAGGAAGAGGAGAGAGAGGGAGAGGAGGAGTGAGATGAAGAGGGGGAGGATGAGAGGAAAGGAGGAGGGAGGAGAGGATTGGGAGGAGAGGAGGAGATGAAGAGGAGGAGAGCGGGCGGGGAGGAGAGGGAGATGAGGAGGAGGAGTAGAATGGGGGGGAGGAGAGCGGGGGGGATAGGTAGAGGAGGGGGGAGGGGAGGGAGAGGAGAGGGAAGAGAGGAGGAGGAGGGGGAGGGAGAGGAGAGGGAAGAGAGGAGGAGGAGGAAGAGGAGGAGGAAGGAGAGGAGGAGGAGGGGAGGGGGGAGAAGAGGAGAGGGAAGAGAGGAGGAGTGAGATGAAGAGGGGGGGAGGATGAGAGGAAAGGAGGAGGGGGAGGAGAGGATTGGGAGGAGAGGAGGGAGATGAAGAGGAGGAGAGCGGGCGGGGAGAGGAGAGGGAGATGAGGAGGAGGAGTAGAATGGGGGAGGAGAGCGGGGGGGATAGGTAGAGGAGGGGGAGAGGGAAGAAGGAGGAGGGGAGGGAGAGGAGAGGGAAGAGAGGAGGAGGAGGAAGAGGAGGAAGAGGGGAGGGAGAGAGGAGGAGTGAGATGAAGAGGAGGAGAGAGAAGAGGAAAGGAGGAGAGGGAGGAGAGGAGGGAGATGAAGAGGAGGAGAGCGGGCGGGGAGAGGAGGGGGAGATGAGGAGGAGGAGGAGGAGGAGGAGTAGAATGGAGGGAGAGAAGGGGGGAGGAGGAGGAGAGCGGGGGGATAGGTAGAGGAGGGGAGAGGGAAGAAGGGGAAGAGGAGGAGGAGGAGGAGAGGAAGAGGAGGAGTAAGGAGAAGATGAGGAGGAGGGGAAAAGAGGAGAGGGAAGAGAGGAGGAGGAGGAGGGAGGACGAGAGGAGAGAGAAGAGAGGAAAGGAGGAGGGGGAGGAGAGGATTGGGGGAAGAGGAGACGAGGGAGATGAAGAGGAGAAGGAGAGCGGGCGGGGAGAGGAGAGGGAGATGAGGAGGAGGGGGGTAGAATGGGGGGAGAGAAGGGGGGAGGAGGGGGGGAGGAGGAGAGCGGGGGGATAGGTAGAGGAGGGGGGGAGAGGGAAGAAGGGGAAGAGGAGGGGAGGGGGAGGAGACAGAAGAAGGGGAAGAGGAGGAGAGGAAGAGGAGGAGGAAGGAGAATATGAGGAGGAGGAAGGGAGGGGGGAGAAGAGGAGAGAGAAGGGAGGAGGAGGAGAGGAGGAGGAAGGAGAAGATGAGGAGCAGGGGAGGAGGAGGAGAAAAAGAGGGGGAGGAAAGAGAAGATGAGGAGGAGGGCAGGAGGAGGAGAGGAAAAGGAGTTATTAGCGCTTTGAGGACACCTCGCTGTTATTTTATTTGACGTCTTAAATGCTGCTCCTAATTTTTCTGTCTAGTACCGAGCGTAGGAGGGGAGGAAGGGAGGAGAGGAAGAGAGGAGGGGAGGAAGGGAGGAGAGGAAGAGAGGAGGGGAGGAGGAAAAGGGGAGGAAGAGAGGAGGATGGGAGGAGGAGGAGGGAAGGAGGAGGAGGGGAAGAGGAGAGGAGGAAGAGAGGAGAGGAGGAAGAGAGGAGAGGAGGAAGAGAGGAGGGGAGGAGAAGAGGAGGGGGAGGAGGAAAAGGGGAGGAAGAGAGGAGGGGGAGGAGGAGAGGAGGAAGAGAGGAGGAAAAGGGCAGGAGAAGAGGAGGGGGAGGAGGAAAAGGGGAGGAGAAGAGGAGGGGGAGGAGGAAAAGGGGAGGAGGGGAGGAAGAGAGGAGGACGAGGAGGAGGAGGAGGAGGAAAAGGGGAGGAGAAGAGGAGGATGAGGAGAGGAGAGGAGGAAGAGAGGAGGAGGGGAGGGGAGGGGAGGAAGAGAGGAGGACGGGGGGAGGAAGAGAGGAGGAAAGGTACAATGAGAATGAAAAGGAAGGAGGATGAAGATGAGGAGGAGAAAATGGAGGAGGAAAGGGAGAAGGAGGAAAGGGAGGAAGAGAAGGAGGAAAGGGAGGAAGAGAAGGAGGTAAAGGAGGAAGCTGACGACTGCTGAAACAAAGAACACGCCCATATTTGGGCATCTGGTTGAAAGTCTTCCTACCTGATCAAACCTGTCTGTCCCAAACCGCCGTACATGCCCATATTTGGGCATCTGGTTAAAACATCTTCCTGCTCTGATCAAGCCACTCTTTGAAAACTCTTCTTCTGTGGTGTTTCATGTTGCTTCATCAGTGACTTCAGAGCACTATCATAATTCAGTTTGTGTCATAACTTTGCTTTTTTTGGG
>JABXJD010000494.1:267500-305000 GCA_013375575.1 Percina caprodes | reverse complement strand
TGTTGCCCTCATGTTGTCTTCATGTTGTCTTCATGTTGTCCTCATGTTGTCCTCATGTTGTCTTCATGTTGCCCTCATGTTGTCTTCATGTTGTCCTCATGTTGTCCTCATGTTGTCCTCATGTTGCCCTCATGTTGTCTTCATGTTGTCCTCATGTTGTCCTCATGTTGTCTTCATGTTGCCCTCATGTTGTCTTCATGTTGCCCTCATGTTGTCTTCATGTTGTCTTCATGTTGTCCTCATGTTGTCCTCATGTTGTCTTCATGTTGCCCTCATGTTGTCTTCATGTTGTCCTCATGTTGTCCTCATGTTGTCCTCATGTTGCCCTCATGTTGTCTTCATGTTGTCCTCATGTTGTCCTCATGTTGTCTTCATGTTGCCCTCATGTTGTCTTCATGTTGTCCTCATGTTGTCCTCATGTTGCCCTCATGTTGTCCTCATGTTGTCCTCATGTTGTCCCCATGTTGTCCTATATCAATGTTCTTTTTAATTCAATGAATTCAACATCTATTCCTTTAATTTTAGTCTCAATAATTCCTAATTTCTGCTTTTCTAACTCAAACATTAGGTATAATTTCCTATAAATGAGGTTTATTGACCATAAATTCCAAAAATAACTAAAACTAGAGTTAATAAGTTAGTGTTACGTAGTGTTGGAAACGTCAAAAAAAGTGACAAACATTGAAAAAAGCGTCAAAAGTGTTGATTTTCATTTTTGACGGAGGACACCACGAGGGTGAACCTTCCTACCCGGGCCGTGGTGTGATCTGAGTCCCTGACCCGGTGGATGGCGGTCTGAGTCCCTGACCCGGTGGATGGCGGTCTGAGTCTGTCACCACATCAACACATTTCTATTTAAAGCTGCAGAAGCAGCGTATGTGAGAGTCAGCTGAGGACATCCTGCCGCTCTCTCGCTCTCTCTCTCGCTCTCTCTCTCGCTGTCTCTCCATATCTCTCTCTGTTGCTCTCTCCCTTCCTCTCCCTTTCTCTCTCTCGCTCTCTCCCTCTCTCCCCTCTCTCCCTCCCTTTCTGTCTCCCTCTCTCTTGCTGTCTCTCTCGCTCTTGCCCTTCCTCTCCCTCTCTCTCTCTCCCTCCCTTTCTATCTCTCTCTCTCGCTCTCTCCCTCTCTCCCCTCTCTCCCTCCCTGTCTCTCTCTCTGCTGTCGCTCTCGCTTCTCTCCCTTCTCTCTCTCTCTCTCTCTCTCCTTCTCTCTCCCTCCCTTTCTATCTCTCTCTCGCTGTCTCTCTCTCCCCCATCTCCCTATCTCTCCCTTCCTCTCCCTTCCTTTCTCTCCATATCTCTCTCTCTCTCTTGCTCTCTCCCTCCCTCTCCCCTCTCTCTCTCCCCTCTCTCCCTCTCTCCCCTCTCCCTCCCTCCCTCCCTCTTGTTTCCCCAGCGTGGGCTCAGAGTATGTCTGTGTGCTCATGCATACGTGTGCACGTGGGCGTGTGTGTTGACCTGAAAGGTGGCGAGCAGATGAAACGAGGCCGACTGTACGTTAAAGTCTCTTCTGACGTCTCGCTGGCTCAACGCTTGGTCTTTAACTTATTTTTAAGGCGGTCATATGGGCTCGGCGAGAGTGCACGGCGAGAGTGCACGGCGAGAGTGCACGGCTCCACGTGATAGCACCGAAAGTGCACGAGACGGTGTGCACGTATTAGTTAATTTCTTTGTGGTCTTGTGCATACGGTATATGCCGCACTTGATGGTGACTTGTGCAATTGGCTTTGAGTTGGTTTCCAGACTTGTTTTCTACAACCTCACTGAGTTCTTGATGAAGGCTATATAAATATATATATATATATATATATTATATATATAAATATATATATATATATATATATATATATATATATATATCTTTTATATATATATATATATATCTTTATATATATATATATATATATATATATATATATATATATATATATATATATAAAGGCTTTGAACAGGTAAAACTACGGCCCGACCCACACGTCAGTAATTTCACGTAGTCACCAAATCATTAAGTTATTTTTTAAATATTAAGGTACAACGTGAGAACACGTATCCATACTCTAATAATCTGAATTTGCAAAGTAACTAAAGCAACGGAGTAAAAAGTGAAATATTCCCTCTGAGATGTGGAGGAGAGGAAGTAGAAAGCAGCAAAAAATGGAAATACAGCAGCGACTCAAATGTCTGGAGGATGAAATTGGATTTTTCCCCTTTGCAGCCCGTGTTGCGTTCACTGTCTCCGCTGATGACCGTGCTTCTCGGCCTCCCTGGAATGAAATCCGCCCCTACCCCGGTACGCGGTCTGGCGTACCAGCAGCTTCTGTCCTGGATCTGATGTTGTGTATCCAGTCAGATTTAACAGTTTATTCCAACCCTTTTAGAGTAATGGGACTTCCTGATTGTTTTGGCAACCAATTCATTCACACACTTTATTTTATTAGTAATTATCGTACTGCATTTACACATATATGTATATATATATGTATATATATACTGTATATATGTGCATATATGCATACACATACACTGTATATATATACACATATATGTATATATACTGTATATATGTGCATATATATATATATATATATATATATATATATATACACATATATGTATATATACTGTATATATGTGCATATATGCATACACATACACTGTATATATATATATATATACTGTATATATACATATATACACATATATGTGTATATATACTGTATATATGTGCATATATGCATACGCATACACTGTATATATATATATATATATATATATATATATATACGTGTGTGTGTGTATATACTGTATATATGTGCATATATGCATACACATAGACTGTATATATATATATATATATATATATATATATATATATACATATATGCACATATATGTATATATACTGTATATATGTGCATATATGCATATATATACACATATATGTATATATATATACTGTATATATGTGCATATATGCATACACATACACTGTGTATATATATACACAGGTGTGTATATATATATATATATATATACACACCTGTGTGTATATATACATATATATTCATGCTTTCATGCTTAATTACTCATTTCCAAGAAACCTATGAGCACATTTGAGGTGAACACCAGCTTTAAAGTGGTGCTTTTGCAGGATTAACTGTGTAGAAACTCCGTTTTACAGACTAATTATCTACGTTTCTATCGTGCTTTCTAGTCTCAGAGCCACAGCTCTGTCCATTAAATCAACGAATCAATTAGTCGACCAAATCAGATAAGTGTGAGTCAACTGAGACTCCCTTTAGTCGAGGACAGCCCTAATGATCTCTCCAAATGGAGGAAACATCCAAGAGCAGTGTGGGATGTCGTTATTCACGCGGACACGCTGACTGGCAACCAGCTGACGTCCTCACACCTCTCTCTACTTCTATTCAAATGGGAAAAACGGAGCAAATGAGACATTTCTGTCCTCCGTCCCTCCACAATAGGCCTCTCAGCCCTTCATCACCTGGCGGAGGGCTGCAGCTGATGATCCCTCCACCGTGAGAGGGACTCATTCACGGCCACGTCGCTGAGGTCAAGGTCTCGCTGTTAATGTCAGGAGGAGACCAGTGTCCCTGTCCTCGGTCCTCAGGGGGACGAGTGTCCCTCTCCTCGGTCCTCAGGGGGACGAGTGTCCCTGTCCTCGGGGACGAGTGTCCCTGTCCTCGGTCCTCGGGGACGAGTGTCCCTGTCCTCGGTCCTCGGGGACGAGTGTCCCGGTCCTCGGGGACGAGTTCAGTGTCCCAACGCAGACACATAAACATAAACATACATACATATATATACATATACATATATATATATATACATATATATATATATATATATATATATATATATATATATATATATATATATATATGTGTATATATATACACACAAACTGTACATACACACATGAACATATACATACAGTATATATGTCAACTTTTACTCTCAATACTATTTCAAAAACACTTCAATTTGGTTTCAAATGCTATAAAATTGAATAAGACGCCCCAAAATTAATGAAAGTAGAGATTTGTACTTGGCAAAGAGCGTTGTGTGGAATCAATCATGTTATTTTGGGGAATTAAAAAGGACATTGATATAGGACAACATGAGGACAACATGAGGACAACATGAGGACAACATGAGGACAACATGAGGACAACATGGGGACAACATGAGGACAACATGGGGACAACATGGGGACAACATGAGGACAACATGGGGGCAACATGGGGACAACATGAGGACAACATGGGGGCAACATGGGGACAACATGAGGACAACATGAGGACAACATGGTCTCACGCGTCAGCTTCGTCTCCACAGCGCTGTGAGTCTTTAATTTCTTTTGCACCTGATAATATTCTCTCTCTTTGTCTCTCTCTTTGTCTCTCTCTGTCCGTCTCTATGTCTCTCTCTCTTACTGTCTCTCTCTATGTCTCTCTCTTACTGTCTCTCTCTGTCCGTCTCTATGTCTCTCTCTGTGCTTCATTATATGAATGAATGTATAAACTGCCAGGACAGCTGATGTAAGAAGCCATGCGTTGCTGCTGCTGCAGCAGGGTTTGCGTGCAGCATCCAGGCATTTAGAGAGATGTAGGCCGACGGTACGGGGGGGGGGGAAGAGAGGATAGCTGTCCTCAGGATGACCCACAGCAGCTGACAGCTCTCTCTCTCTGTGTCTCTCTCTCTAGGTCTCTCTCTCTAGGTCTCTCTCTGTCTCTCTGTCTGTCTCTAGGTCTCTCTCTCTAGGTCTCTCTCTCTAGGTCTCTCTCTCTGTCTCTAGGTCTCTGTCTCTGTGTCTGTCTCTAGGTCTCTCTCTGTCTCTCTGTGTCTGTCTCTCTCTCTAGGTGTCTGTCTCTGTCTCTCTGTCTCTGTGTCTGTCTCTCTCTGTCTCTGTCTCTCTCTCTAGGTCTCTCTCTGTCTCTCTCTCTGTCTCTCTTTCTCTGTGTCTCTCTCTAGGTCTCTCTTTCTGCCTTTCTCTCTGTGTGTGTGTGTGTGTGTGTGTGTGTGTGTGTGTGTGTGTGTGTTAGTAAATGTGAGATGTTCGAGTCCCAAACGTCTCGTCAAACACGGAAACGAACATGGCGACGTACTGTGTGACACGCCCCCGCCTGGTCATTGGCTCTCAGAGTCAGTCTGGCTGAATGTGGAGTTAATGACGTCCTTAACAACAAAGTAGAAATAACAGAAAACATCTCATAGTCTAGTTTCTTCAAGGTACCCCTGTGTGTGTGTGTGTGTGTGTGTGTGTGTGTGTGTGTGTGTGTGTGTGTGTGTTGGTGGAAGTAGGTCAGTAGTAAAAGGGTTCTCGGTCGGCCCCCCCCTCGTGTCTTTCTCTCTGCTCTGATTTGGATATAATTTGATAATAATTTCCAAATACTATATATATATATATATATATATATATATATATATATATATGCTCTATTTTTTAGACTTTTTTCTTCATGTATTTTACAAATGGGGATGTGTGGGTTATGGGAACTTTTTGCTTATGATTTTGGATATTTTTACCAATATTTTATTAATACATTTTAAGTTTTTGGGATCCAGTATTTGTGTATTTATTTTCCAGACATTTTACAAACATTTCTCTTATTTGTCTTCAATTTTATTTCTGATATTTAACAGATTTCTGTGTGGATATATTCCTAATTTGTATTCAGAAATATATCTGAGTACATATTTATATTTAGCTAGTATTTTACTAATATTTTGGAGATATTTTGCTTATTTCTATTGATATATTTGACAAATATTTTGCTAATATTTGACAAATATTTTGGGGATATTTAACTAATATTTTAGAAATATTTTACTAATTTCTATTCATATATTTTTCAAATATTTTGGGATATTTAGCTCATTTCTATTTATATATTTGACAAATATTTTGGTAAAATTTTACTAAACATTTTGGGAATATTTCAGGGATATTTTCCTAACATCTATTCAGATATCTTACACACACATATATATATATATATATATATATATATATATATATATATATATATATATATATATATATATGCACTGAGGTTTATTGGAGATATTTTACAAGTCGCGTGTTTGATCCCACACTGCCATCTGCTGGAAGAACAGACACACAAACCTCTTCCTTCCCTCAGACGGGCTTCCCCCCCCACACACACACACACACACAGACACACACACTGACACAGACACACACACAGACACACACACTGACACAGACACACACACAGACACACAGACACACACAGACACACACACACACACACTGACATGTCATTCTGCAGATACACAGTAAGTCTTGAATACCTGACGTGTGTCTGAAGAGGAAGTTAACAGCTGCTTTTTGGACTTTAATTGAAGTTGAACCAGCAGTCAGACGACGTGCGCCCAAACGCCCCAACACGGCTCCCAAAAACAACCCACATCTCGGCAAATATACCCTCAGCGGGGTGGTTGAACTTGCCCCAAAGGTGAAGCTCGGGAGCCAGCTGGAGGGACGTGTGCAAAGGCAGCGATTTGAATGTGAAGGAGTGTGTGTTCCTGGACTGGTTCGACTGGTCTCTATGACGCTGACGGTCTCTATGGCGCTGACGGTCTCTATGGCGCTGACGGTCTCTATGGCGCTGACGGTCTCTATGGCGCCGACGGTCTCTATGGCGCCGACGGTCTCTATGGCGCCGACGGTCTCTATGGCGCCGACGGTCTCTATGGCGCCGACGGTCTCTATGGCGCGGTGGTTTCTATGGCGCAGTGGTTTCCATGGTGGTTTCTATGGCGCTGACGGTTTCTATGGCGCAGTGGTTTCTATGGTGGTGGTTTCTTTGAAAGAAAGGAGGTAAGGAAGGAAGGAAGAGGAGGTAGGGAAGGAAAGAAGAGGAGGGAGGGAAGGAAGGAAGAGGAGGGAGGGAAGGAAGGAAGAGGAGGGAGGGAAGGAAGGAAGAGGAGGGAGGGAAGGAAGGAAGAGGAGGGAGGGAAGGAAGGAAGAGGAGGGAGGGAAGGAAGGAAGAGGAGGGAGGGAAGGAAGGAAGAGGAGGGAGGGAAGGAAGGAAGAGGAGGGAGGGAAGGAAGGAAGAGGAGGTAGGGAAGGAAAGAAGAGGAGGTAGGGAAGGAAAGAAGAGGAGGTAAGGAAGGAAGAGGAGGGAGGGAGGGAAGGAAGGGGGAAGGGAAGATAAAGGCAGGAAGGATGAAAGGAAGGAGGCAAGGATGGGAATAAAAGGAGGGAGGAATAATAAAAAGGAAAGTAAATGAAGGATGGAGTAAGGAAGTGTGTGTGAGTGAGTGAGGCGACAGACACACACACACACACACACACAGACACACACAGACACACACACACCCTGCGCCTCACCCTGGGCAACTCCAGAGAAGAAGAGCGTCCAACCCTGATCCAGGAGCATGGATCCAGACCAGAGACGGGACATAGAGGTAAGACCACCAGATCTTTTCGTTGCCTTTTTGTCGCCTTTTCGTCTCCTTTCGTTATGATGTTCATTTCTTTAATGTTTAATCTATTACGCTGCACTGTAACTTTTATTCTTGTTTTAACTGTTTTTATTTTTTAACTGTTTCTTCTGTTTTATCGGTTTTATTGTTTTTAACTTTCTTTGTGTAAAGCACTTTGAATTGCCCTGTTGCTGAAATGTGCTCTACAGATAAAGCTGCCTTGCCTTGCCTCCTTTTCATCTCCTTTTTGTCGCCTTTTTGTCGCCTTTTCGTCTCCTTTTCGTCTCCTTTTCGTCTCCTTTTTGTCGCCTTTGTGTCTCCTTTTCGTCTCCTTTTCGTCTCCTTTTCGTCTCCTTTTTGTTGCCTTTTCGTTGCCTTCTCACTAGCAGATGTTTTTTAGTGTGTTCTGGGGACATTGCTTAAAGAACCTTAATTTAAGTAGCAACCAAATAAGTACAAATACCTCCAAACTGCCTTTAAATACGTAGTAAACGTACTCCGTTACTTAATGTGAAGCTCAGGAAGAAGAAAGACGATAAAGATAAAAACACGTGAATCAAACCTGTTTTTTCACTTTTTATTGTTTGCTTGCAGACCAGTAAAGAGATAGAAAGTCCAGATATAATAAATAAATTAACTACTAAGAACTGTTGGCTATTAAAGCAATTTAAAGAAAACCTCCGGATATAAAAGCAAAATAAAAGGCTCACGTCTTTTTAAATCTTAACCCCACATATGAAAAGTTAAAAGGTTCCCGTGGTAACCGAGCCAGGTTCGCGTTTCTCGTCCCTAAAATATCGTCTGAAAAACCTGAAAGAGATCGTTTTACTAGTTCACCCGTATTTGAGCAAATAAAAGCACTAATAACTCTTTTTTTGTTGTCTTTTTCTTAAAGTTCTTCACTGACTTTGGTGGCGAGGACACGGAGACGTAACTATCGTTTTCATGCGTACGGCGTTGAATTCTCTAGAGAAAGAAAACTGTCGTTAAAAGTATAAATGTCACAATTTTACCGAGTTCGTAGCGTAGCTGTCTGAGGTAAAGTTGCCTGTTTCCTGAAGTCGAGCACACATGCCTTGGTTGTTATGTTTTATGTTTTTATGTTTTATGTTTTATGTTTTTATGTTGTTTTATTTTTTTGGACAGAAACACAAACAGATTTTGGTTCTTCTCCGTTTCAAGTCGATCGGCTGATGCGTTTTGGGGGGAAATGATCTTTAAAGGTGCCCTGACGCACAAACCCTGCTACACAAAACCTGACGCACAAACCCTGCTACACAAAACCTGACGCACAAACCCTGACGCACAAAACCTGACGCACAAAACCTGTCGCACAAACCCTGCTACACAAAACCGTTTAGTTGTATCTTTTGAAATGTCAGGTCCATTTGTGCATGTGTGTGTCTGTCTGTCTGTGTGTGTGTGTGTGTCTCTCTCTCTTTCTGTGCGTGTGTGTCTGTCTGTCCGTGTGTGTGTGTGTGTGTGTCTCTCTCTCTTTCTGTGTGTGTGTGTGTCTCTCTCTTTCTGTGTGTGTGTGTGTCTCTTTCTGTGTGTGTGTGTCTCTCTCTCTTTCTGTGTGTGTGTGTGTGTGTCTGTCTGTCTGTCTGTCTGTGTGTGTGTGTGTGTGTGTGTCAGCTCTAGCCACTGGAAAGAAATAAGAGGAGAAATCAGACCAATCACAACAGCTGGTCAGTCTGACGTCATGCTGCCTGACCTCATTAATATTCATGAGCTGCTGATAGCCAGGCTCTCATTGGCTAGCTGTTAGCCAATCAGAGTCAAGCAGCTTAGCTGTCTGAATATTAATGAGAACTGGCCCAAATGGAGCCGAGTCTTCCTGCAGGCTTTCTATACCACACTAGAATGGCTTGAAACAAGGTAACCATGGTAACCAAGGTACAGAGTCCACGGTAGGACTACAGGTAGCGGGGCACCTTTAACCTTTAACCGTATCAGAGCTTTAATGGAAAAATCCACCTTGAAAACATTGGGATTATACATTTAATACACATTTTATATTTTAGGTCATGATTGCATCGGTTCTGTCTGTCGGCACGACAACGGAGAAACTTCTGGACCGATTCTCATGGAAGTGGGCGGAGGGGAGCAGCCCGGGCCGAGGAAGGACCCGATGCCCGGCGTGTGATATGGATCAGGATGTTTTACCCCTCCTGGTGTCCTCGGGGCAAATCTGACCCTTAATAAAAGTCTATATATAAATATGAGTTTCTTTTCAACCAAATTACCATAAAATGGATCCTTCCAACGTTCTTTCATTCCTCTGATCTTAACTATTAGTCACAATAATTCATCATTTCTGCTTTTTTAACTCTAATATTAAGTATAATTCTATATAAATGAGGGTTAATGACCATGAATTCCAGAAAGTAGTAAAACTAGTAAGGTGGTGGTAGTGGAAACTAAAAAAAGTCTGAAAAAGTTTGTGTGTGTGTGTGTGTGTGTGTGTGTGTGTGTGTGTGTGTGTGTGTGTGTGTGTGTGTGTGTGTGTGTGTGTCTCATTGAGCCCTATTGAAAAAGAGCATAAATAAATAAAGCAGATTGTCTTCGGGCGACATGATTGGTGCATAATCTCCAATTCTCCCTGATACGGGCGCGCCTGTCGTGATTTTCAACATGAGGACGACATGAAGACATCGTGAGGACGACATGAAGACAACATGAAGACAACATGAGGACAACATGAGGTAAAGGTGGATTTTCCCTTTAAGGAGCGTCCGTTAACTTCCATCTTTTAGTGATTTGAAGGTAAAATCGATGTTGAAACGGAGAGGAACCAAACACCTGCCAACATGGAAAATATCACCATATTCAAAAGAAGTCGTATAGCATTATAATAATAATTATATTAATAATAGAGTAACGCGTTCAGACCCCCATTATATTATATGTCGCTTTAAAAAAAAAAATACAAAGACCTTAAAACGCAGACGTGGAAATCATTTCTTTTGATTTCAGATTTTTTATCAACAGAATGGCACAAATATGATTAAAAAGGATGATTTTGTTTTTTTAAAAAGCTTCTTTCAGGACTGCAAAATGTTCCTGTTTGGGGAGAGGACGTTCCCTTGAGAAAATGGTCCGCTATTCACAGAAAAATTAGGTTTTTTTTAACATAATGGAAAAACCCCATGCAAGACCTTCGCCCTATACTGTAAAAACCTTGTTTTTTTTGTAAGAAAAATGACACAAAAGGTCAAAATAAAAGCCCCCGTGATTCTCACCAAAATAAAAGCCTCGTTTTGTCTTTTTTGTACAGGAGCAGAGCCGGAAACCTTTGCCGAGTCCCGCTGTGCTGTGATTGGTCCCCACAGTCAATCGGCAGACACGAGACCACATCCTGGTGCGGGTGGCCGTCCTCTCGGTGCTTCTCAGCCGCATCGGGACCCGGACGCTGCGTCCGTGACCCGCAAAATCTGAGCTGCGGCTAAGAAACACTGACACGTTGGGGGCTGCAGAATAAAAGAAATAGAAAAACGTTAAATTTCCGACATTAAAAACATGCGATATGTCAAATCTGGATTTCTTCTTTAACCCTCCTGTTGTCCTCCTGAATTAAGTTTTTTTTAAACTATTTTTCAACATACAAAGGTTAAAAAAAGTGGATTTTCACTTTTTTTAACCTTTGTCAACAGACTATTTGATTTATTTAATTCTTTTTTGACATACTATGATTTTGTGACTATGACCTTTGTTTGCTTCTTTCAATATGCTATACTACAAAAGTCGTAGTATGGTATCCAACTCGTCTCCTGCAGGTACAGGTTCGTGTGAGGACAGCAGCGTCTCCTGTGGTTTGTTTTGTGCACGCTACACATAGATGTAAAACATAATATATGACCTCACTCTTCATGCGGCTCATGTTCAGATATGCACGTGATTTTGGTTCAATAAACAACTTTTGTTGAAATGGTGTGTCTCCATTATTTGTCATGGCTCAAAAAAAGTCATAGTATAGTATGTCAAACATGCAAACTCTACACTGAAAGGTCCAGAAACACCGGGATTTGAACCAGCAACCTTATTGCTGTGAGGGAAAGTGCTAACCACTTAGACCCTGTTACCTTAATAGTGTGGTACGTAAAAAAAGGTTGTAGTTGAAAAAAAGTCATAGTATAATATGTCGAAAAAAGTAAAAAAAAAAGTCATAGTATGTCGAAAAAAGTCATAGTATAGTATGTCGAAAAAAGTTTAATAAAAAGTCATAGTATAGTATGTTGAAAAAGTTAAAAAAGGTCATAGTATAGTATGTTGAAAAAAATCTGTATATGTCAAAAAAAGTTTAAAAAAAAGTCATAGTATAGTATGTTGAAAAATATAAAAAGTCATAGTATAGTATGTCAAAAAAAAGTCATGGTATAGTATGTTGAAAAATATAAAAAGTCATAGTATGTCGAAAACAATTATAGTGTAGTATGTTAAAAAATTGTATAGTATGTTGAAAAAGTCATAGTATAGTATGTCCAAAAAAGTCATAGTATAGTATGTCAAAAAAAAGTCATGGTATAGTATGTCGAAAACAATTATAGTCTAGAATGTTAAAAAATAGTATAGTATGTTGAAAAAGTCATAGTATAGTATGTCGAAAAAAGTTTTAAAAAAGTCATAGTATAGTATGTTGAAAAATATCATAAAAAGTCATAGCATGTCGAAAACAATTATAGTATAGTATGTTAAAAAATAGTATAGTATGTCGAAAAAGTCATAGTATACTATGTCAAAAAAAAGCCATAGTATAGTATGTCGAAAAAGTCATAGTATAGCATGTCGGAAAAAGTCATAGTATACTATGTCAAAAAAAGTTTTAAAAAAGTCATAGTATAGTATGTTGAAAAAGTCATAGTATACTATGTCAAAAAAAGCCATAGTATAGTATGTCGAAAAAAGTTTAAAAAAAGTCATAGTATAGTATGTCAAAAAAAAATCATGGTATAGTATGTTGAAAAATATCATAAAAAGTCATAGCACGTCGAAAACAATTATAGTATAGTATGTTAAAAAATAGTATAGTATGTTGAAAAAGTCATCGTAGAGTATGTCAAAAAAAAGTCATAGTATAGTATGTGGAAAAATAGTATAGTATGTCGAAAAATTCATAGTGTAGCATGTCGGAAAAAGTCAAAGTATACTATGTCAAAAAAAAGCCATAGTATAGTATGTCGAAAAAGTCATAGTATAGCATGTCGGAAAAAGTCATAGTATACTATGTCAAAAAAAGCCATAGTATAGTATGTCGAAAAAAGTTTAAAAAAAGTCATAGTATAGTATGTTGAAAAATATCATAAAAAGTCATAGCATGTCGAAAACAATTATAGTATAGTATGTTAAAAAATAGTATAGTATGTCGAAAAAGTCATAGTATAGCATGTCGGAAAAAGTCATAGTATACTATGTCAAAAAAAGCCATAGTATAGTATGTCGAAAAAGTCATAGTATACTATGTCAAAAAAAGCCATAGTATAGTATGTCGAAAAAAGTTTAAAAAAAGTCATAGTATAGTATGTTGAAAAATATCGTAAAAAGTCATAGCATGTCGAAAACAATTATAGTATAGTATGTTAAAAAATAGTATAGTATGTCGATAAAGTCATAGTATAGTATGTCGAAAAAAGTTTAAAAAAAGTCATAGTATAGTATGTCAAAAAAAAATCATGGTATAGTATGTTGAAAAATATAAAAGGTCATAGCACGTCGAAAACAATTATAGTATAGTATGTTAAAAAATAGTATAGTATGTTGAAAAAGTCATATTAGAGTATGTCAAAAATAAGTCATAGTATAGTATGTTGAAAAATATCATAAAAAGTCATAGCATGTCGAAAACAATTATAGTATAGTATGTTAAAAAATAGTATAGTATGTCGAAAAAGTCATAGTATACTATGTCAAAAAAGCCATAGTATAGTATGTCGAAAAGTCATAGTATAGCATGTCGGAAAAAGTCATAGTATACTATGTCAAAAAAAGTTTAAAAAAAGTCATAGTATAGTATGTTGAAAAAGTCATAGTATACTATGTCAAAAAAAGTTTTAAAAAAGTCATAGTATAGTATGTCAAAAAAAGTTTAAAAAAAAGTCATAGTATAGTATGTTGAAAAAGTCATAGTATACTATGTCAAAAAAAGCCATAGTATAGTATGTCGAAAAAAGTTTAAAAAAAGTCATAGTATAGTATGTTGAAAAAAAATCATAGTATAGTATGTTGAAAAAAAATCATAGTATGTAAAAAAAAAAGTCATGGTATAGTATGTCGAAAACAATTATAGAATAGTATGTTGAAAAATAGTATAGTATGTCGAAAAAAAGCCATAGTACACTATGTCGAAAAAAGCCATAGTATAGCATGTCGGAAAAAGTCATAGTACACTATGTCGAAAAAGTCATAGTAGAGCATGTCGGAAAAAGTCATAGTATACTATGTTGAAAAAGTCATAGTATAGCATGTCGGAAAAAGCCATAGTATAGCATGTCGAAAAAAAGTCATAGTATAGTATGTCAAAAAAAAATCATGGTATAGTATGTTGAAAAATATCATAAAAAGTCATAGCATGTCGAAAACAATTATAGTATAGTATGTTAAAAAATAGTATAGTATGTTGAAAAAGTCATAGTATAGTATGTCAAAAAAAAGTCATGGTATAGTATGTCGAAAACAATTATAGTCTAGAATGTTAAAAAATAGTATAGTATGTTGAAAAAGTCATAGTAGAGTATGTCAAAAAAGTCATAGTATAGTATGTCGAAAAAAGTCATAGTATAGTATGTCAAAAAAAAGTCATAGTATATGTCGACAAAGTTTTAAAAAAGTCATAGTATAGTATGTTGAAAAAAAGTCATGGTATAGTATGTCGAAAACAATTAAAGTATAGTATGTTAAAAAATAGTATACTATGTTGAAAATGTCATAGTATACTATGTCGAAAAAAGTCATAGTATAGTATGTCGAAAAAGTACAAAAAAAGTCATAGTATAGTATGTCGAAAAAACACGTGAACTTCACACTAAAAGGCCCGGGCTTTGAACCAGGAACCTTCTTGCTGTGAGGGCAAAGTGTTAACCACTTAGCCACCATGGTACCTTAATAATGTGGTACGTAAAAAATCTCATAGTATACTATGTTGAAATGTTTAAAATAAATCAGTCAGTCATAGTATAGTATGTTGAAAAAGTAAAAAAAAAGTCATAGTATAGTATGTTGAAAAAAGTTTAAAAAAAGTCGTAGTATAGTATGTCGAACAATATCATAAAAATTATAGTATGTTGAAAAAAAGCCATAGAATAGTATGTCAAACACATGAACTTCACACTGAAAGGCCCGGGCTTTGAATCAGAAACCTTCTTGCTGGGAGGGGAAAGTGTTAACCACTTAGCCACCATGTTACCTTAATAATGGGGTACGTAAAAAATCTCATAGTATACTATGTTGAAATGTTAAAAAAAAAATCTGTCAGTCATAGTATAGTATGTTGAAAAAGTAAAAAAAAAGTCATAGTATAGCATGTTGAAAAAGTTTAAAAAAAGTCGTAGTATAGTATGTCGAACAATATCATAAAAATTATAGTATGTTGAAAAAAAGCCATAGAATAGTATGTTATAGTATGTCAAACACATGAACTCACATGAAAGTCATAATATAGTATGTTGAAAAAGTCATAGTATAGTATGTCGAAAAAGTCATATTATAGTATGTCGAAAAAAGTCATAGTACAGTATGTCACAAAGTAAAAAAAAAGCCATAGAATAATATGTCATAGTATAGTATGTCAAACACATGAACTCCACACTGAAAGGCCTGAGCTTTGAACCAGGAACCTTCTTGCTGGGAGGGGAAAGTGTTAACCACTTAGCCACTACATTACCTTAATAATGTGGTACGTAAAAAATCTCATAGTATACTATGTTGAAAAGTTAAAAAAAAAAAATCAGTCAGTCATAGTATAGTATGTTGAAAAAAGTCATAGTATAGTATGTCGAAAAAAGTCATAGTATAGTATGTCGAAAATAGTCATAGTATAGTATGTCGAAAAAAGTCATAGTATAGTATGTCGAAAAAAGTCATAGTATAGTATGTCGAAAAAAGCCGTAGTAAGGGTGTCGAAAAAAGTCATAGTATAGTAGTCGAAAAAAGTCATAGTATAGTATGTCGAAAATAGTCATAGTATAGTATGTCGAAAAAAGTCATAGTATAGTATGTCGAAAAAAGCCGTAGTAATAAGGGTGTCGAAAAAAGTCATAGTATAGTAGTCGAAAAAGGTAAAAAAAAAGTCATAGTATAGTATGTCGAAAAAAGTAAAAAAAAAGACATAGTATAGTATCTCGAAAAAAGTAAAAAAAAAGTCATAGTATAGTATGTCGAAAAAAAGCCATAGAATAGTATGTCATAAGAAGTCATAGTATAGTAGGTCAAACACATGAACTCCACACTGAAAGGCCCGGGCTTTGAACCATGAACCTTCGTGCTGTGAGGGCAAAATGTTAACCACTTAGCCACCATGGTACCTTAATAATGTGGTACGTAAAAAATCTCATAGTATACTATGTTGAAATGTTTAAAATAAATCAGTCAGTCATAGTATAGTATGTTGAAAAAGTAAAAAAAAAGTCGTAGTATAGTACGTCGAACAATATCATAAAAAATTATAGTATGTCGAAAAAAAGCCATAGAACGTCAAACACATGAACTCCACACTGAAAGTCCCGGGCTTTGAACCAGGAACCTTCTTGCTGGGAGGGGAAAGTGTTAACCACTTAGCCACTACATTACCTTAATAATGTGGTATGTAAAAAATCTCATAGTATACTATGTTGAAAAGTTAAAAAAAAAATCAGTCAGTCATAGTATAGTATGTTGAAAAAGTCAAAAAAAGTCATAGTATAGTATGTTGAAAAAGTCATAGTATAGTATGTCAAAAAATTCATAATATAGTATGTTGAAAAATCTCATAGTATAGTATGTTAAAAAGTAAAAAAAAAGTCATAGTATAGTATCTCGAAAAAAGTAAAAAAAAAGTCATAGTATAGTATCTCGAAAAAAGTAAAAAAAAAAGTCATAGTATAGTATTTCGAAAAAAAGCCATTAAATAGTATGTCATAAGAAGTCATAGTATAGTATGTCGTAAAAGTCAAACACATGAACTCCACACTGAAAGGCCCGGGCTTTGAACCATGAACCTTCTTGCTGGGAGGGCAAAATGTTAACCACTTAGCCACCATGGTACCTTAATAACGTGGTTGCTGGGAGGGGAAAGTGTTAACCACTTAGCCACTACATTACCTTAATAATGTGGTACGTAAAAAATCTCATAGTATACTATGTTGAAAAGTTAAAAAAAAAAAATCAGTCAGTCATAGTATAGTATGTCGAAAAAAGTCATAGTATAGTATGTCGAAAAAGTCATAGTATAGTATGTCGAAAAAAGTCATTGTACAGTATGTCACAAAGTAAAAAAAAGCCGTAGTAAGGGTGTCGAAAAAAGTCATAGTATAGTATGTCGTAAAAGTCATAGTATAGTATGTCGAAAAAGTCATAGTATAGTATGTCGAAAAAAGTCATAGTATAGTATGTCGAAAAAAGTCATAGTACAGTATGTCACAAAGTAAAAAAAGCCGTAGTAAGGGTGTCGAAAAAAGTGATAGTATAGTATGTCGAAAAAGTCATAGTATAGTATGTCGAAAAATTCATAATATAGTATGTTGAAAAAAGTCATAGTATAGTATGTCGAAAAATTCATAATATAGTATGTCGAAAAAAGTCATAGTATAGTATGTTGAAAAAAGTCATAGTATAGTATGTCGAAAAAGTCATAATATAGTATGACGAAAAAAGTCATAGTATAGTATGTCGAAAAAAGTCATGGTATAGTATGTCGAAAAAGTCATAGTATAGTATGTCGAAAAATTCATAATATAGTATGTCGAAAAAAGTCATAGTATAGTATGTTGAAAAAAGTCATAGTATAGTATGTCGAAAAAGTCATAATATAGTATGACGAAAAAAGTCATAGTATAGTATGTCGAAAAAAGTCATGGTATAGTATGTCGAAAAAGTCATGGTATAGTATGTCGAAAAAGTCATAATATAGTATGTTGAAAAAGTCATAGTATAGTATGTCGAAAAAGTCATAATATAGTATGTTGAAAAAAGTCATAGTATATATAGTATGTCGAAAAAAGTCATAGTATAGTATGTCGAAAAAAGTCATAGTATAGTATGTCGAAAAAAGTACTAGTACAGTATGTCACAAAGTAAAAAAAAGCCGTAGTAAGGGTGTCGAAAAAAGTCATAGTATAGTATGTCGTAAAAGTCATAGTATAGTATGTCAAAAAGTCATGTATAGTATGTCAAAAAAGCCATAGAATAATATGTCATAGTATAGTATGTCAAACACATGAACTCCACACTGAAAGGCCTGAGCTTTGAACCAGAAACCTTCTTGCTGGGAGGGGAAAGTGTTAACCACTTAGCCACTACATTACCTTAATAATGTGGTACGTAAAAAATCTCATAGTATACTATGTTGAAAAGTTAAAAAAAAAAAATCAGTCAGTCATAGTATAGTATGTTGAAAAAGTCAAAAAAAGTCATAGAATAGTATGTCAAAAAAGTCATAGTATAGTATGTCAAAAAAAGTCATAGTATAGTATGTCGAAAAAAGTCAGTATAGTATGTCGAAAAAAGTCATAGTATAGTATGTCGAAAATAGTCATAGTATAGTATGTCGAAAAAAGTCATAGTATAGTATGTCGAAAAAAGCCGTAGTAAGGGTGTCGAAAAAAGTCATAGTATAGTATGTCGAAAAAGTCATAATATAGTATGTCGAAAAAGTCATAGTATAGTATGTCGAAAAAGTCATAATATAGTATGTCGAAAAAAGTCATAGTATATATAGTATGTCGAAAAAAGTCATAGTATAGTATGTCGAAAAAGTCATAGTATAGTATGTCGAAAATAGTCATAGTATAGTATGTTGAAAATAGTCATAGTATAGTATGTCGAAAATAGTCATAGTATGGTATGGCGAAAATAGTCATAGTATAGTATGTCGAAAATAGTCATAGTATAGTATGTCAAAAATAGTCATAGTATAGTATGTCGAAAATAGTCATAGTATAGTATGTCGAAAATAGTCATAGTATAGTATGTCGAAAATAGTCATAGTATAGTATGTCGAAAAAAGTCATAGTATATATAGTATGTCGAAAAAAGTCATAGTATAGTATGTCGAAAAAGTCATAGTATAGTATGTCGAAAAAGTCATAGTATAGTATGTCACAAAGTAAAAAAGCCGTAGTAAGTATGTCAAAAAGTCATAGTATAGTATGTCGTAAAAGTCATAGTATAGTATGTCGAAAAGTCATAGTATAGTATGTTGAAAAAGTCATAGTATAGTATGTCGAAAAAAGTCATAGTATAGTATGTCGAAAAAAGTCATAGTATAGTATGTCGAAAAAAGACGTAGTAAGGGTGTCAAAAAAAGTCATAGTATAGTAGTCGAAAAAGGTAAAAAAAAAAGTCATAGTATAGTATGTCGAAAAAAGTAAAAAAAAGTCATAGTATAGTATGTCGAAAAAGTCATAGTATAGTATGTCGAAATAGTCATAGTATAGTATGTCGAAAATAGTCATAGTATAGTATGTCGAAAATAGTCATAGTATAGTATGTCGAAAAGTCATATATATAGTATGTCTAAAAGTCATAGTATAGTATGTCAAAAAGTCATAGTACAGTATGTCACAAAGTAAAAAAGCCGTAGTAAGGGTGTCGAAAAAAGTGATAGTATAGTATGTCGAAAAGTCATAGTATAGTATGTCTAAAAATTCATAATATAGTATGTTGAAAAAGTCATAGTATAGTATGTTGAAAAAGTCATAGTATAGTATGTCTAAAAGTCATAATATAGTATGAAAAAAAGTCATAGTATAGTATGACGAAAAAGTCATAGTATAGTATGTCAAAAAGTCATAGTATAGTATGTCGAAAAAGTCATGGTATAGTATGTCGAAAAAGTCATGGTATAGTATGTTGAAAAGTCATAGTATAGTATGTCGAAAAGTCATATATAGTATGTCGAAAAAGTCATAGTATAGTATGTCGAAAAAGTCATAGTATAGTATGTCGAAAAAGTCATAGTATAGTATGTCGAAAAAGTCATAGTATAGTATGTCGAAAAAGTCATGGTATAGTATGTTGAAAAGTCATAGTATAGTATGTCAAAAGTCATAATATAGTATGTTGAAAAAGTCATAGTATATATAGTATGTCGAAAAACAAAGTCATAGTATAGTATGTCGAAAAAGTCATAGTATAGTATGTCGAAAAAAGTCATTGTACAGTATGTCACAAAGTAAAAAAAAGCCGTAGTAAGGGTGTCGAAAAAAGTCATAGTATAGTATGTCGTAAAAGTCATAGTATAGTATGTCGAAAAAGTCATAGTATAGTATGTTGAAAAAAGTCATAGTATAGTATGTCGAAAAAAGTCATAGTATAGTATGTCGAAAAAAGTCATAGTATAGTATGTCGAAAAAAGACGTAGTAAGGGTGTCAAAAAAAGTCATAGTATAGCATGTCGAAAAAGTCATAGTATAGTATGTCGAAAAAGTCATAATATAGTATGTTGAAAAAAGTCATAGTATATATAGTATGTCGAAAAAAGTCATAGTATAGTATGTCGAAAAAGTCATAGTATAGTATGTCGAAAATAGTCATAGTATAGTATGTTGAAAATAGTCATAGTATAGTATGTCGAAAATAGTCATAGTATAGTATGGCGAAAATAGTCATAGTATAGTATGTCGAAAATAGTCATAGTATAGTATGTCAAAAATAGTCATAGTATAGTATGTCGAAAATAGTCATAGTATAGTATGTCGAAAATAGTCATAGTATAGTATGTCGAAAATAGTCATAGTATAGTATGTCGAAAAAAGTCATAGTATATATAGTATGTCGAAAAAAGTCATAGTATAGTATGTCGAAAAAGTCATAGTATAGTATGTCGAAAAAAGTCATTGTACAGTATGTCACAAAGTAAAAAAAAGCCGTAGTAAGGGTGTCGAAAAAAGTCATAGTATAGTATGTCGTAAAAGTCATAGTATAGTATGTCGAAAAAGTCATAGTATAGTATGTTGAAAAAAGTCATAGTATAGTATGTCGAAAAAAGTCATAGTATAGTATGTCGAGAAAAGTCATAGTATAGTATGTCGAAAAAAGACGTAGTAAGGGTGTCAAAAAAAGTCATAGTATAGTAGTCGAAAAAGGTAAAAAAAAAAGTCATAGTATAGTACGTCGAAAAAAGTAAAAAAAAGTCATAGTATAGTATGTCGAAAAAGTCATAGTATAGTATGTCGAAATAGTCATAGTATAGTATGTCGAAAATAGTCATAGTATAGTATGTCGAAAATAGTCATAGTATAGTATGTCGAAAAAGTCATAGTATATATAGTATGTCGAAAAAAGTCATAGTATAGTATGTCGAAAAAAGTCATAGTACAGTATGTCACAAAGTAAAAAAAAGCCGTAGTAAGGGTGTCGAAAAAAGTGATAGTATAGTATGTCGAAAAAGTCATAGTATAGTATGTCGAAAAATTCATAATATAGTATGTTGAAAAAAGTCATAGTATAGTATGTTGAAAAAAGTCATAGTATAGTATGTCGAAAAAGTCATAATATAGTATGACGAAAAAAGTCATAGTATAGTATGACGAAAAAAGTCATAGTATAGTATGTCGAAAAAAGTCATGGTATAGTATGTCGAAAAAAGTCATGGTATAGTATGTCGAAAAAAGTCATGGTATAGTATGTTGAAAAAGTCATAGTACAGTATGTCGAAAAAGTCATAATATAGTATGACGAAAAAAGTCATAGTATAGTATGACGAAAAAAGTCATAGTATAGTATGTCGAAAAAAGTCATGGTATAGTATGTCGAAAAAAGTCATGGTATAGTATGTCGAAAAAAGTCATGGTATAGTATGTTGAAAAAGTCATAGTACAGTATGTCGAAAAAGTCATAATATAGTATGTTGAAAAAAGTCATAGTATATATAGTATGTCGAAAAAAGTCATAGTATAGTATGTCGAAAAAGTCATAGTATAGTATGTCGAAAAAAGTCATTGTACAGTATGTCACAAAGTAAAAAAAAGCCGTAGTAAGGGTGTCGAAAAAAGTCATAGTATAGTATGTCGTAAAAGTCATAGTATAGTATGTCGAAAAAGTCATAGTATAGTATGTTGAAAAAAGTCATAGTATAGTATGTCGAAAAAAGTCATAGTATAGTATGTCGAAAAAAGTCATAGTATAGTATGTCGAAAAAAGACGTAGTAAGGGTGTCAAAAAAAGTCATAGTATAGTAGTCGAAAAAGGTAAAAAAAAAAGTCATAGTATAGTATGTCGAAAAAAGTAAAAAAAAGTCATAGTATAGTATGTCGCAAAAAAGTAAAAAAAAGTCATAGTATAGTATCTCGAAAAAAGTAAAAAAAAAGTCATAGTATAGTATGTCATAACAAGTCTTAGTATAACATGTCATAAGAAGTCATAGTATAGTATGTCAAAAGAAGTCATAGTATAGTATGTCATAAGAAGTCATAGTATAGTATGTCGTGTACAAATTAACCAACAATAAAAAAACAATCCCTATCAACCCCTCACCTGTCTGCTCATGTCTGCTCTTCTGCCTGAGGCTGTGATTGGCTGACGTCTTCAGATTCCTCCTGGATCTGAGGCTGTGATTGGCTGACGTCTTCAGATTCCTCCTGTATCTGAGGCTGTGATTGGCTGACGTCTTCAGATTCCTCCTCTTGCTCGTTACAGTCGTCATCAGTGGCCACCTCCCCTTGTTCTTTTACCTCCATCTCTTCTTCGCTGTCTGCATGCCCTGCTGTCGCTTCCTCCTCCTCCTCCTCTTCTTCTTCTTCTTCCTCCTCCTCTTCCTCCTCGTCCTCTCCCGCGGCCTCCTCGTCGCTGAAGGGGTCCCTCCCCTCCTCAACCCGCCTGGCCGTCTCCGAAAACCAGTCCCTCACCTGCTCGTAGCTCATGGTGGACTTTGTGACCAGGTCGTCCAGGTCTCTCTCGCTCAGGGCTCGGTGTTTGAGGTAGTAGTCCTTCAGGAACGACTTCCCAGACTTCACCTGTAGGACGGAGAGGGAACCCAACTCAGCCTTAACGGAAACACACAATGCTATTAACAAGATATTATCGGCCGATATTAGGCATTTCCCGATCTATCTATCTATCGGTATTAATAATGGCCGATTTAAAAATTCATTCAGACCTTGATGGTGGTGGCGCCCCCCTGTGGCGAGCGCTTGCAGGGATACGGCCGGCGTGTCCTACGGGACCAACCACGGAAACGCTTCCTGGACTTCTTCGGGGTCTTAGCTCCGCCGTTCAGCGCCTCGTCCACCTTAAAATACATACTTCCATTTATTTTACATTCAAGTTACTGCAAGTCAAAGTAATCGAAAGACGTACAAATACTAACTGGAGTTTTACTGCTGCCCTAAACATCACAAACACACACACACACACACACACAGACTCACACACACAGACTCACACACACACACACACACACACACACACACACACCTTTAACCCTTGTGTTGTCTTCTCGTCAAAATTGAAAATCAACACTTTTATCGATGTTTTTAACCTTTTCTTACATTTTTTTCAATGTTTGTCACTTTCTTTTGACATTTTCAACACTACGTAACACTAACTTATTAACTTTAGTTTTAGTTATTTTTGGAATTTATGGTCAATAAACCTAATTTATAGGAAATTATACCTAATTTTTGAGTTAGAAAAGCAGAAATTATTGAGACTAAAATTAAAGGAATGGATGTTGATGATAATCACAGACTGGAATATGTCAACTTTTACTCTAAATACTATTTCAAAAACACTTCAATTTGGTTTCAAATGCTATAAAATTGAATAAGACGCCCCAAAATTAATGAAAGTAAAGATTTGTACTTGGCAAAGAGCGTTGTGTGGAATCAATCATGTTATTTTGGGGAATTATAAAGAACATTAATATAGGACAACATGAGGACAACATGAGGACAACATGAAGACGACATGAGGACGACATGAGGACGACATGAGGGCGACATGAGGGCGACATGAGGGCGACATGAGGGCGACATGAGGGCGACATGAAGACAACATGAGGGCAACACGGGGGCAACACGAGGACAACATGAGGACAACATGAGGACAACATAAGGGCAACATGAGGACAACATGAGGGCAACATGAGGACAACATGAGGGCGACATGAGGGCAACATGAGGGTTAACTTCAACCAAGAGATATTCTGGTAAGAAACTTGCACTCAGGTTTTGGTTTCAAGTACTTGATCCGAGACAGGAACGTGGTTTTACCTTCCCGCTCTGGTAGAGGTAGTACCACTTCAGGTTGCTGTTCTTGCAGGCGTAGCGCGTGTCTCCAAACCAGTTGACGATGTACGTCCTCGGCAGGCCGCTCTCCTCCGACATCTGGTCGTACTCCTCGGCCGTCGGCCACTGCGTGCGTACGAAGGCCTTCTTCAGAATGTGGAGCTGCTCCGGCGTCTTCTTCATGGCCTTCCTGCCGGAGGGCGGCGTGCTCTGCCGCTCCCGAGCCGAGGACGACAGCGCCGCGGACGCTTTCTAGTGGGTGTAAATTACACGTTAAAATCACCATATCGTATTATAACAATTCTTTGGTCAACGGTACAATATTTACGGATATCACAGTCTGCCACAATACGATTTTAATTCAATTCAGCGTCCTGCGACCGACACGATACGCACGCCCGTTTAATACAATCAATTTATATTAGAGTCCGACCAATAAAGGGTTTTAAAGGCCAATAACGAAAAGAATATTTGGTCTGTTAAAAATCCGATATGCCAATATATCGGCAGATATATTTAAAAAAAAATATCCAGAAACGAGTTACAAACCACAGATTCCCTAACATTAGTTATTTATAGTTATTTATGAGTTCTTACTAAAATAATATGATAAAACTTAAAGTCCTTTGAACAAAAACACAATCAGTGTTGCCAACAGGGACGTTGTAGAGCGTCCTCTGGTGGACAGACTATGCAACGCCATCACTAACAGGGACGTTGTAGAGCGTCCTCTGGTGGACAGACTATGCAACGCCATCACTAACAGGGACGTTGTAGAGCGTCCTCTGGTGGACAGACTATGCAACGCCATCACTAACAGGGACGTTGTAGAGCGTCCTCTGGTGGACAGACTATGCAACGCCATCACTAACAGGGACGTTGTAGAGCGTCCTCTGGTGGACAGACTATGCAACGCCATCACTAACAGGGACGTTGTAGAGCGTCCTCTGGTGGACAGACTATGCAACGCCATCACTAACAGGGACGTTGTAGAGCGTCCTCTGGTGGACAGACTATGCAACGCCATCACTAACAGGGACGTTGTAGAGCGTCCTCTGGTGGACAGACTATGCAACGCCATCACTAACAGGGACGTTGTAGAGCGTCCTCTGGTGGACAGACTATGCAACGCCATCACTAACGGAGACGTTGTAGAGCGTCCTCTGGTGGACTAGCAGAAGTTGAGCTATAGACCAGAAAGAGGGATATCCCACATATCCCCCTGACGGTATGTATCAATATTCACAAGTTGCATCGATAATATCCGATAATAATTTCCGATTGAATTGATGTATCGTTACACCGCCTACCGTTTTCGTCTTCTCCCCGTCCCCTTCGTCCTCGTCCTCGTTGGACTGTGCCGCCGTGTGCATCTTCCGCCTCTCGGTGAACCAGGCGTCCACTTCCCGCCGCGTCAGCTTGGTCTTGGCGCGCAGCCGGCTCAGCTCCTCGTCTGCCGGCGTGTCAGATTTCTGGAAGCTGGCCTCCAGGATGAGCAGCTGCTCCGGCGTCTTCTCCTTGAACTTCTGCGGCGTGAAGTCGGGGAAGGCGTGGCGGAATTTGACCCGCGGGTCGCTGGTGGCGCCCGGCGGGGCGTTGGCGGACGTCGGGGAGCCATCGCTGGCGTCGTCGCTGGAGTCGATGATGATGGTGGCGGCGGCGCCGTCGCTGTTGGCGCTGTCGCTGAGGCTGGCGCCGCCGGTTCGTCCGCCCCGCGCTCCGCCCGGCACTGGTGCCTTGGCGGGCGGCGTCTCGCCCAGCAGAACGTGGTGGTCCTTGGAGTTCCTCTGGTTGTAGCGCGTGTCGCTGAACCACTTCTTTATCGCCCGTTTGGAGAGTTTGGTGACCTGCATGAGCCGCGAGATCTCCGCCTCCGTGGCGAACTGCCGGCGACCGTAGCTCGCCTTCAGCTCCGCCAGCTGCTCCTTGGACTTCTTCGGCTTGGCCGCCGACGCGTCCACGCCGAGCGCCGCGCTGGCCGACATCTCCGTCTTTGATTCCGACGTGGACGGCTCGGCGGCTTTGGGCTGGTTGCTGGGGACGCCCGCGACTGTGAGCGTGATGGGGGAGGCGACCGGCACGGCGCTGTTGCTACCGGCGACCTGCGTGAGAACGAGGCCCGGCTGGCCCACGATCTGGCAGGTCTGGAAGATGGACTGCAGGCCGTTGGTGGCGGCGGCGATGTTGGCCGGGATGACGGTGATGGTCTGGGGGACGGTCTGCACCGTGCCGTTAAACTTCTTCCTCCTCGCCTCCTCAACCTGCAGAGAGAAGGAGACGGACATCAACAGAAGAACGTTCCCAAAAAAAAATTAATTAATTAATTAAATAATAAATAATTTTATTTATTTATTTAATTAATTCAAGTTCAATCTCAAGGGACTTCCTGGTTAAATAAATAAAATAATTAATAAAAAAAAATGCTCTCTGTGCGTTGCCGTTCTCAAACTTTGAGCTACTAATTTACACTGTCATTTTTATTAGTAATCTTTTGCTTGTGTATGTGTGTCCGTGTGCATAACAAGCATAGTGTGTGTCCCTGTGTGTGTAACAAGCATAGTGTGTGTCCCTGTGTGTGTAACAAGCATAGTGTGCGTCCCTGTTTGCGTAACAAGCATAGTGTGTGTCCCTGTGTGCGTAACAAGCATAGTGTGCGTCCCTGTGTGTGTAACAAGCATAGTGTGTGTCCCTGTGTGTGTAACAAGCATAGTGTGCGTCCCTGTGTGTGTAACAAGCAAAGTGTGCGTCCCTGTGTGTGCGTAACAAGCATAGTGTGCGTCCCTGTGTGTGTAACAAGCATAGTGTGTGTCCATCTGTGTGTAACAAGCATAGTGTGTCTCCCTGTGTGTGTAACAAGCATAGTGTGTGTCCCTGTGTGCGTAACAAGCATAGTGTGTGTCCCTGTGTGCGTAACAAGCATAGTGTGTCTCCCTGTGTGTGTAACAAGCATAGTGTGTCCCCCTGTGTGTGTAACAAGCATAGTGTGTGTCCATCTGTGTGTAACAAGCATAGTGTGTCTCCCTGTGTGTGTAACAAGCATAGTGTGTGTCCCTGTGTGTGTAACAAGTATAGTGTGTGCGTGCTGTGCACGAGCCAAGGCATATTTCACTAATGTGCTGTAAAAACAACAATGAGATGCTGCGTTACTGACTTTAAAGGTTTTTGTCTGTTGGTCAACGGCGCGATGCGTACGCTACGTTGAATAAAACACCCAAAATGAATGAAAGCAGTGATATGATCCTGAGCCTCTTATGGAGCCGTCTGTTTTTTGGGGCAATTTGGTTGAAAGAAAACCTAATTTCTGATATAGAAAGTTTGAAAACGACGACAGGAGGGTTAAGACATTTTAAGAGCCCGCGGAGACGCTGTAGGAACAGTGTGACCTGCAGCCTGAAGCCGGCCGGGATGGGATTACATAGATTAGATAATACTTTATTCATCCCACAATGGGGAAATTCTCTTATTACAGCAGCAGATTCTACAGTAAAAACACAAACCAGCAAGCCAACAAATAAGCAAACAACAGATAATGTGCAAAGAGTACTGAATGAATGTAAAGTGGCATTATATAGAAGATATTGTAAAGTAGGTTTAGGTGGCAATAGTACAAAAAATATTGCAATGTAGGAGAATAAGTAACATGTAATTAAATAATACAGCAAAAGTAACTAACCATAGTAAATTGAGTCTAACCATGGCATAAATAAGCACTCTCTGTATATCTTTATTATCTGTATTTATATTTTTCCATTACAAGTACTTACTTTTTCGTTATATTTACTTTACTCGTTATATTTCTTTATTTATATTTCTACTCTATATTTCTAATATTTATGCACTGCAACACAGAGTTTCCCTTCGGGGATCAATCAAGTATTTCTGATTCTCAATATTATTTATGGTCACAGGTCAATATAATTTATATTATGGTTACCTACTTTTGCTTTATTATTTAATTACATATTCAATTTAATTTTAACGTCACTTACTTAAACTGCAAAATAGTTTTTTCTACCATGGCAACCGCACTTTACACCTTTAATTGACGCCACTTTACATTCATTCTGTACCTTCTGCTCATTGGCTGTTTGTGTGTTTTACTTGTTGTTCTTTTGTGCTTTTACTGTAAAAACCCGCTGCTGCTGTAATAAGGGGAATTCCCCCACTGAGGGATGAATAAAGTATTATCTGATCTAATCTAATTGAATGGAAAAATGTGAGAGAAAGCGGCTCGGGGAAGCACCGACCTCCTCGGGCGTCCAGCTGACTCCGTGTTTCAGCCTCTGGGCGGAGAACCACACTTTGATCTGCTCCTCGCTGAACTTGGTCTGCGAGGCGAGGCCCATGATCTCCGACACCGAGGGATACGGAAACCTACCACACAGGAATCACACGTTAGTAGTCTACCAGCTGACCCTCGCTAACCCTCGCGTTGTGTTCCTGTCGACCATGAACTTGTTGTCCTTCCCCGTCCAAATGTCCAGCAGTTTTGGCATTTTTTTCTATGATTTTGACAGTTTTTAAAACATTGTTGTCAATTTTTTTTCTTTTTTTCCCCATACATGGTCAAAAAAAACCTAATTTATATGACATTATACCTATTGTTTTGTTTAAAAATTATGAATTATGAATTATTTTGCCTGGTAGTAAAGATCAGAGGATGTATAGCCAGGATTCTGTTTTGAAACCATTTTTTTTCAAATGCTATGAAACTGAATAAAACAGCCCAAATTCAACGAAGGTAATCATTAAATTTACCAAAGATCATCCATGCATCCATGTTATTTTTGGGCATTTTGGTTAAAAAGAAACTTCCGATATAAAAAAACTTTGAAAACGGGTCAAATTTTACCCCGAGGACAACACGAGGGTTAAGTACAAAAAAATTAATAAAAACAGAGCATGATATGACGGAGATATGTGATAACTTTGCTGAATATCACGATAACGATAGCTCTTAATAGCACATAAAGATATTAAAGTGTACGCAGTCCTGCCTTTTCTGCTGCTTTCAGTATTCTGCTGAATAAATTGAACAATGTAATTGAACATTAAAAAAAGATCCACTGGAACAAAGAGCGACGTTTCAAATTTTTAAGCACTTTTGACACACCAACCCGACAATCAGCTGTCAGACACACACAGATATCCCCCAGATATCACCCAGCTGTCACTCAAATATCCCCCAGATATCACTCAAATATCACCCAGATATCTCCCAGATATCACTCAAATATCACCCAGATATCACCCAAATATCTCCCAGATATCACTCAAATATCCCCCAAATATCCCCCAGATATCTCCCGGATATCCCCCAGATATCACCCAAATATCCCCTAGATATCCCCCAGATATCACCCAAATATCCCCTAGATATCCCCACCAAGATATCCCCCGGATATCACCCAGATATCTCCCAGATATCACCACCCAGATATCTCCCAGCTATCTCCCAGCTATCCCCCAGATATCTCCCAGCTATCCCCCAGCTATCTCCCAGATATCCCCCAGCTATCTCCCAGATATCCCCCAGCTATCACCACCCAGATATCCCCCAGATATCCCCCGGATATCACCCAGATATCTCCAAGATATCCCCCAGATATCACCCAAATATCCCCCAGATATCACCCAAATATCCCCTAGATATCCCCACCCAGATATCCCCCGGATATCACCCAGATATCACCACCCAGATATCACCACCCAGATATCTCCCAGCTATCTCCCAGATATCCCCAGCTATCCCCCAGCTATCACCACCCAGATATCCCCCAGCTATCACCACCCAGATATCCCCCAGCTATCACCACCCAGCTATCCCCCAGCTATCCCCCAGCTATCACCCAGATATCCCCCAGATATCTCCCAGATATCCCCCAGCTATCACCACCCAGATATCCCCAGCTATCACCACCCAGATATCCCCCAGCTATCACCACCCAGATATCCCCCAGCTATCCCCACCCAGCTATCCCCACCCAGCTATCGCCCAGATATCGCCCAGATATCTCCCAGCTATCTCCCAGATATCACCCAGCTATCTCCCAGATATCTCCCAGCTATCTCCCAGATATCTCCCAGCTATCTCCCAGATATCACCCAGCTATCTCCCAGCTATCTCCCAGATATCCCCCAGATATCACCCAAATATCCCCCAGATATCACCCAAATATCCCCTAGATATCCCCACCCAGATATCCCCCGGATATCACCCAGATATCTCCCAGATATCACCACCCAGATATCTCCCAGCTATCCCCCAGATATCCCCCAGATATCTCCCAGCTATCCCCCAGCTATCACCACCCAGATATCCCCCAGATATCCCCCGGATATAGCCCAGATATCTCCAAGATATCCCCCGGATATCCCCCAGATATCACCCAAATATCCCCCATATATCACCCAAATATCCCCTAGATATCCCCACCCAGATATCCCCCGGATATCACCCAGATATCTCCCAGATATCCCCCAGATATCCCCCAGCTATCCCCCAGCTATCACCACCCAGATATCCCCAGATATCCCCAGATATCCCCCAGCTATCACCACCCAGCTATCACCACCCAGATATCCCCCAGCTATCGCCCAGATATCCCCCAGATATCTCCCAGATATCCCCCAGATATCTCCCAGATATCCCCCAGCTATCCCCACCCAGCTATCCCCACCCAGCTATCCCCACCAAGATATCCCCACCAAGATATCCCCCAGATATCTCCCAGATATCGCCCAGATATCGCCCAGATATCTCCCAGCTATCTCCCAGCTATCTCCCAGCTATCTCCCAGCTATCTCCCAGATATATCCCAGCTATCACATTGTATCCTACCCTAACTTGTGCGTTGCGTTACCTGTTGTAGGCGCTGACGAGCAGCACGTTGTTGTCCATGGCCGTGTTGTAGGTGGGGATGCTGCTGATGGGGATGAGCAGCTGCGTCTGCGAGCAGTTCTGCTGGTTCTGCAGCGCCGACAGAACCTGGGCCAGCGTCCCGGGAGGCAGCACGCCGCCGCCGCCGCCGGCCGAGCCGCCTTTAAACTGCAGCACGTTGGAGCTGTTGACCACGATGCTCTGCGGAACAGCGTGCACCTGCACCGGCGCCGACACGGGCACGAGTCGTGGGGGGGCGGGGGCCGTCGGGGCCGGAGACAGGGCGGGCGGCTCCGCGTTCTCCTCGTCCTCGTCGTCGCTTTCCACTTTGATGATGTCGCTGGCGGCCATCTTGTGCGCGGCGGTGAACTTCTTGGGCTCGGGCCGGCTCCTGATCCTCATGATGGGCGTCTTGCTGAGGGCGATGCTCTTGCGGGACGTCTCCTCCGCCTCGTCGGCCTCCACTTTGACGAAGCTGCCGTCGAAGGTGAGGTCGTTGACCGTCTGCTGGACGACCGTCTCGTTGTTCTGTCTCACCATCGTCCGCGTGAAGCTGTCCTCGCCCGGGTGGAGGCGAGCGTTGTGGGACAGCAGCGTGTCGTAACTGGACGGGGAAGAAATGGGGGTTTTTATTAGTGTTTCCCCGGCACTTGGAATGCAAGTCTGCACACACACACACACACACACACACACACACACACACACACACACACACATACACACACATACACACACATACACACAGAGACAGAGACACACACAGACACAGACAGGCAGACCTCTCTCACACACACACACACACACACACACACACACACACAGAACTCTCACACACACACACACACACACACACACACACACACACACACACACACACACACACAGAGACACCCACAGACAGGCAGACCTCTCTCACTCACACACAGACACACACATCTCACAAAAACACAGACACACACACACACAGGTCACACACGTCATACACACACACACACACACACACACACAGACAGAGACACACACACACACTCACAGACAGAGACACACACACACACACACACACACAGACAGAGACAGACACCCCCACACACAGACACCCCCACACACACACACACACACACACACACACACACACACACACACACACACACACACACACACACACACACACACACACACACACAGAGACACACACACACACACACTCTCTATACCTCTTGGTGTGGTAGTCACACTCCATGCAGACGTACGAGGTGTTGGTGACGACGTCGGGATGCTCGGCGTCTACGTGCATGGTGAACAGGTTGAGCTCCGACGTCTGAAAGCTGCAGTACTTGCACTCGTAGCCGCCCTCGGCCATGTTCAGGTCCAGGTAGTGGTCGGACCCGGGTCTGCCGTCTGCGTTCTCGCCCCACTCCTCCAACAAACCCGGAACTACGGGTGGAAATCACAAGTTGGATTTACAATTTGGGGCGGTGGGAATTTGGGGAAAGAAACTTATCAACATCTGTTTCATCTAAAAAGAAACATTTCTCTGTTTGTTCATCTCACTTCAATGTGTGTTTCTGTGTGTGTGTATGTGTGTGTGTTTCTGTGTGTGTGTATGTTTCTGTGTATGTATGTGTGTATGTTTCTGTGTGTGTGTATGTTTCTGTGTATGTATGTGTGTATGTTTCTGTGTGTGTGTATGTGTGTATGTTTCTGTGTATGTATGTGTGTGTGTTTCTGTGTATGTGTATGTTTCTGTGTGTGTGTATGTGTGTATGTTTCTGTGTATGTATGTGTGTATGTTTCTGTGTATGTATGTGTGTGTGTATGTTTCTGTGTATGTATGTGTGTGTATGTGTGTGTTTCTGTGTGTGTTTCTGTGTGTGTGTATGTGTGTGTTTCTGTGTGTGTGTGTGTGTCTGGAGCTTCCCAGCCCCCTCATCGATGCGGCGTTACACCCCGTACCTGAAACATCGGCGGAGACAGCCGCCACGCCGTCGCCGTCCTCTGCTTCGGCTGCGTCCGTGACATCCTCCATGTCCTGGTCCGAGTCCACAGCTTCTCTGGGGGGGACCATGCAGGGCGTGGTGGACTTCCTCCTGCTCGCCATCCCGGAGAGGGGGGTCGGGGGGGAGGGAGGGGGGGGTCGGAGGAGCGTTGGGTCGAGTTTTAAAGCTGTCTCAGTTCAAGGCGTCCTGCTGTGGCTCCATAAAGCAGGAGGCCGTCCGTCGAAATGTTTCCTCCGCTGGTCTTAGATCCTGAGGATGACACAAGGAGACAGAGTGACAAAAACATCGGAAAAAGCGACAAAATGTCTTAGATCCTGAAGACGAGAAAGGAGACAAAGCGTTGGCGTGTGACGACACGGAGACTCATATTCTTTGTTCAAATCACGTCAGCCAAACTTGCAGGTTTTCCTTTTGGTGTGTTTGGGGAGTCTGGCTGTATTTACTCTGCACAAGACCAACGGGTGTAGATCAAATAACAACAACAATAATAATAATAATAATAATAATAATAATAATAATGGCCAGGAGGTGGACTGGCACCTCTCCAGGTACCAGGCTACCACCAAAAACTTGGAAAAAAGTGACAAAAAGATCGTAAAAAGTGACAAAAAGATCGTAAAAAGTGACAAAAAGATCAGAAAAAGTGACAAAAAGATCGGAAAAAGTGACAAAAATATTGGAAAAAGTGACAAAAAGATCGGAAAAAGTAACAAAGTCTTAGTTCCAATATGGGCCAATCACCACCTTCCTTATGTCACCTGCCAAAGGCCGTCCCATCCGATACCCGGGGTACCACGATGATTAAATCCAGCAGTGTCATTGGCCCTTTTCCTGAGAGGTAACTGTTTCATAAACACCTCCAACTCAAAACCTTCCCTGAACTTCTCTTACCGCACGTCAACAGGTTTTAAATGGAGCCTTTATTTCTTCATTTTAAACTCTTTTAAACTAAAATGGTTGAAAACAGTGAGAAGGAAGCTGAAATCTCTGATCTCATATTTACTCTGCACAAGAGGCAAATAATAATAATGATAATAATAATAATAATAATAATGCCTTGCTCAAGAGCACCATGGCAGTGCCCAGGAGGTGAACTGGCACCTCTCCGGCTACCAGTCCACCACCAAAAACTTGGGAAAATGTGACAAAAACATCGGAAAAAGTGATAAAAAAACATCGGAAACAGTGACAATAAGTGATAAAAACATCGGAAACAGTGACCAAAACATTGGAAATGTGTCGGCGTGCGGGACCGACACGGAAACTCGCAAGTTTTTCCTCTTTGGCGTGTTCGGGTGGTCTGGCGTCACCAGACCGAGCTCGATCTGTTAATGTAAACTTTACACTTTAAGATCTTTAAGATTTAAGGGATCATATTTGGGATGTACTTGTTTGTCACTCCTTAATATTCTTATTATTCTTTTATCTTGAAAGCCAGGATGGGAGTCAGTGTGTTGCCATGGCAATAAAACATACCACTAACATATCTACATTTGGGGGGGGGGGCAGTAGAGAGTTGGGTTAGGAACCGGAGAGTCGCAGGTTCAAGTCCCCGTACGGACCAAAGTATGAGGGTGGACCGGTAGCTGGAGAGGTGCCAGTTCACCTCCTGGGCACTGCCAAGGTGCTCTTGAGCAAGGCACTGAGCATGTGTGTGTAGTTCAAGCCAGTGTGTAATAACAGAGTGTAAATTGTAATTTCCCCATGCGGGATTGATAAAATATACATTATTATTATTATTATTATTATTAATAATATCTTCAAATGCCTATTTGTACTTATTGATGTGGATTATTTTGTTGTATTTGTATTAGAAAAACTCAATAAAAACATGTAAAAAACAAGAATAAATGCATGTTTTTCTGCTACTTTTCACTTCTCCAAACATCCTCCGACTGCTTCTCTTCTCTTATCTTCCCGACCGGAGCGATGTCTGCAGCTCCGAGAACATAACGGTCTTATTTCCTCTTTTCCTCGTGTTCCCACTGGACCAATCTGGGATTGTTAAGGTCCTCTGACTCTCAGCTCCAGGGCAGCAGGGTCCTTCCCCTTGTGACAGAGGTCTATGTTGATTGGTGCAACCTATAAGCCCCGCCCCCCAGAGCGCCATCTGTTTCAGCAAAACATGTTACTACGAGAATGGAGGGACGCTGAACTCTGGAAAGTGGACTACTGCGGAGGATCATATTACGCTGGAGCCTTCTTCTTCTTCTGTGTTTCTCTGTTAAATACTCTGGCCTCCATTATGATGATGATGATGATAATAATAATAATAATAATAATAAATACTTTATTAATCCCACAAGGGGAAATTACAATGTACACTGTTATTACACACAGGCCTGAACTACACACACATGCTCAGTACCTATACATGCACTAACGGTGAGATGTCAGAGTAAGGGGGGGGGGCATTTGGGGGTTCGGTGCCTTGCTCAAGAGCACCTTGGCAGTGCCCAGGAGGTGAACTGGCTCCTCTCCAGCTACCAGTCCACCACCATACTTTGGTCCGTACAGGGACTTGAACCAGCGACCCTCCGGTTCCCAACCCAACTCCTACTCACTGATGAACTGATGAAAGATACGACGTCCGGCAGCCCCCAAACTCTGCAGAAGAAATGCACTTCCTGTCCAACAGACTCACACACACACACAACAAACACAGAAACTCACACACACCACACAGAAATACACACAGAAACAAACACTCAGCCTCTCTCTCTCTCTCACACACACACACACACACACACACACACACACACACAGAAACAAACACTCAGCCTCTCTCTCTCACACACACACACACACACACACACACACACACACACAGAAACGAACACTCAGCCTCTCTCTCTCTCTCTCACAAACACACACACACACACACACACACACACTCCAGACACTTCTGGACACCAGACACACACTACTCTGTCTGCTATCTTACTGTCTGAGAATCAACCCGAGAAGAAGAAGAAGAAGACCAACCAGCTCCATCCTGGCTAACGCTAGCTAATGCTAGCTAACGCTAGCTAGCCGACCGTTGATCACCGTTTTAACGGCTCTGTCCCGGAGCGGCAGCGGATACGAGGCGGTGTGTAACCGCGCGCAGACACCGACATCAGGCTGCTGTGAGCCCGGTGTGTTTACCTGGTGTATCGGCCGCCGTTTACCCGCATCTCGCGACGCACAGTTAGCTGGCTAGCGGCTGTGTAGCATCTCTGGGTCGGTGTGTTGATGCGAGTCTTCCGCCTTTCACCCGAAAACACCGAGGCTCCCATCTGCTTCAGCCCGGACACGGGGCCACTCTGACGGCCGGGGAACAAGCCAAGCTACCGCCCGTTGGCTCCGGTTTCAGCTCCCGCCTCTTCGACTCGCATCGTTTACTACGTCGCTTCGTTAATAAAAATAGTTAAATAAAAATTAAAAAGGCAGCGTTAGCTAACCAAATCTGACGATGGCCATTTTCATACCGCCGCTACAAGCGATCAACGGCCGAGAAGTATATCCGGTTTCAGCCCTTCAAAATAAAATCGTAAACTTAAGTATTTTTGAACTAAAGTTTCAGTATTACGTTGTAAATTACTCGTTACAAGTACAAAGTACAAGTAACATGCCAAATTGAGCTTTTGTTGTTTATCTACGCATTTTACCCTGTTTTATTTCTCGGTATATGTTATTATATATGAAGTTAGTTTCCTTTATCTGCTTCTGATGTGTCATCACTGTGAAATTAGACTTTTGATAGCGTTTCCTCAGCTTCTGTTTTTATTTTTAGTGAATGTCGTTATAACTGAGTGTTTTCATAAGTATGTTAATTATTGTGTTATCCACATTGCTAATAATAGTTGCTAATAATTTAAAAAGTGTTTTTTGTGCGTGAGACAATTCCCTATGATTTATTTTGAAGGAATCCCTGTAGAGTGGAAACGACCGTGCGTGTGAACTGACGTGCGTTTGACACATTTATTTGTACGTCATTGCGTCATGGACCAGACGTCAGGAGTATGTTCTGTACTATCACACCGAAGCACCCGGTTCACAGCGAACTGATGAGGGTGTGCGTGTGTGCGTGTGCGCGTGCGTGCGTGCGCGCGCCGGTTCACAGCGACCTGATGAGGTTATGCAAGAAGTTGCAGTCACATATTGTACTTTATAGAGGCAGAAGAAGTAAAAGTACTCAGACATCATCATTCCGAGTACTTATTTATACTACTTATCAATATCATCTATTCTATATAATGGTTACTTACTTTTGCTATATTATTTAATTACATATTATTCATATTATTTAATTTCACGTCACGTATTGACCTACATTGTAATATTTGTTGTACTATGGCCAAATAACTTGACTTAATATCTTCTTATTGCCAGACGTAAGCTCCATTCAGAAGACACAGACATGACGTCCACCGTACGTTAAGGACGGATTAAGAACATTTTGACAAAAATGTCAAAAGGCTCAGAAAGTTGATTTCTGCCTTTCTGTGAATACGCCGGAGTCTACCGCCAGAATATTACATCTGCAGTCCTGACAGTAAAATTACAATATATTATACATCAGGTATTAAAGTTAAATATAAGAAAAGGTAAGTTAACCTTCATGTTGTCCTCATGTTGTCTTCATGTTGTCTTCATGTTGTCCTCATGTTGTCTTCATGTTGTCCTCATGTTGTCCTCATGTTGCCCTCATGTTGTCCTCATGTTGCCCTCATGTTGTCCTCATGTTGTCCTC
>JABXJD010000494.1:215000-257500 GCA_013375575.1 Percina caprodes | reverse complement strand
TCACCTCCTCTATGTCGACTGGTTTGGTGAAGGCCTTGAAGCGGCGGTCCAGACTCAGACGCTCGGTGACGTTGCGCAGGAAGAGGCGGAGCTCCCGCAGCACGTCCTCCTCCTGCTCCTCCAAATGGAGGCGGTCCTGCTCTGGCAGCTGGCGGGGGGGAGGCAGGGGAGCCAGGGGAAGGATCTCCATGGCCCGGTCACTGAGAGGTGGACCAGGCCAAAAACATCAGCACTTATTTCATGATCTACCTTACACTTGATGTTGTGGTTTAATCCTGGAAAGGGGATTTCACACTTGCCTCGTGTGACCCTCAGTGGTCCGGACGCTCAGGGGTCCAGACCCTCAATGGTCCAGACTCTCAGAGTCAGTTTGATCTGAATCAAAATGGCAGGTGGAAAACATCCCTCGGACCAAAAAGACAAAATTTGGTTCAACGAAGTCTTTCGGTCTGGATCAAACTGAACAGTTCATTGTTCAGAGTCACCGTGTCCGCAGGAGTAGAGCCCGACCGATTTATAGATAGATAGATCGGGAAATAACTAATATCGGCTATGCATATTCACATCATATTATTTTAGTGAGAACTCATAAATAACTACAACTAACTAATGTAAGGGACATCTGTTTTTTAAATATATATGGGATTTTAAAATAAGCAAATATTCATCTCGGTCTACTCAAAATCCAAGTAAAGTTCCAGTGTCTTGCTCCTCAACGGGCCGCAGCAGCACGGGGGGGGGGACGAGAGGACGGGGAAGCCCGTCTACAAACCAATCAGTTACGTATCGGGAGACGCGGCTCACGTACGTGACGATGACAGAACGTAGTGCGCTTGCATGACTGCGGTGTGAAACCAAAACGAACCGGATCAAATGTACACAACGGAACCAAAACATGAACTTTGCTTTTCGGACTTTCGGTGCGCTAACACTCAAAAGGTTGGGAACAAGAATACGTGCTCTTTTCGTACGTGCTCTTCTTGTGGAGGGCGGAGGCTCCGCCGCCTGGTTCAGGATGAGGTCCTGGAAGAAGTCGGTCCTCTCCAGCCGCATGGGAACACGGATGGTGTAAACCTCCCCGTACTCCTCCCGAAACAGAAACTGAATCTGAGGATGGAAAACGAAGTAGAAGTCAGTTCGGAAAAAAGGTTCAAGAAGAACAGTTTGGCTTCTTGTGGAAAACAAATTACAGAAAAAAGCTAAAAAAATACTTCAATCTGATGCAATAAATGTCACATTTCTCTTAGTGGGGAACCACGCCAAGAAAAGTGTTTTTTCTGCAAGGGGGTCAATGAAACGGCCCATTTGTGTGACGTCCTGTTATGTTCTTTAACCCCCCCGCCCCCCCAACAAAGAACAGGTGGACTTTATATTTCAAAATTTTTGTTACGTCTGATCGTTTATAGATTTCAATGTAAGAAAAAACCCATCTACGATCAAATAAGTTTTAAAACTAAGACGTGCAGAGAAGTCCCGAGTTCCCTAAAATGAGTCAACGAAAGGTTGCATATAGAAAAAAAAAATACATAGTACATCGGTACACTTTGAAGTAGAGGTCGAGCGATACAGGTTTTTCTCTGGCCGATGCCAATCTTTAGAAATCAGGGCAGCCGATGGCCGATAAATGGTGCCGATATATTTTGGCCGATATTCGCTTGTTTTTAAAAGATAAAATAAAAAACACTAATAAGTACTTATAAGATACACAAAATTTCTATCGAACACTTCACCAAAAAAACAACCCTAGGGGCTCCGTCCAGCTGCTCACCTCTGGGTCCAGCTGTTGGGGGGGGACGCTGCAGGTGGCGAGGAGGAGGATGGGGGAGAGGGAGGGGATGCTGCCCAGCAGGCTGAGGAAGGACGCCCTCAACGAGGACCCGGCAGTGTCCCACCACTGCTCAATGTGGGGCATGTAGAGGATGCTGGGAGATGTCCGCTTGGCCTCGCAGAACACCTGGGGGGGGGACAACAACTATGTTTTACAGGCATGTCAGTAACAAAACTGCATTATTCCTCTTTTTATAGCTTTATTTTGAACTTCGCTGTGATTACATATTTAAATGACACTTGATTAGTGTTTTCAGAGTCATTACCAGACACGTTTCTGTTACTGAGACTCCATCTTGTCACTGTGACCGTGTAGTAATAATTATATAACTATAAGGTAAAATAAATTCCTGTATTGAATTTGTGATTATTTGGCTAAAGATTTCTATTTCTACCTTGCTGACGCAACCACTACGTTTTATGCAAATTATTGCGTAATGACATCACAGATATGCAAATGATCGTTTAAAGAAATGGAAAACAACCCAGTGAGTTTTTTTCTCCTATCCCAGAATGCATCAGGCTCAGTCCTGTGGAGATACGAGCAGGCAGTGCGAGACTAACATCAGTGTGACAGTCACCTGGGCGCAGGCCTCCTCCGGCGAGGTGCTGCTGACCCCAAACAGCACAGCAGAGTCCAGACTGTGGACGGGGAAGCGCTCCAGAGCGTGCAGAACCGCAGGAGCCAGGTGGGAGGTTTGACCGGCACCGGGACGACCTGCCAGGAGCATCCTGGGACGGTGGGACGTTGGGTGCTTGACTGCACTCCTGCAGGAAGGGACGTGAATAGAGGGAGGGCGAGGAAGAGGAGGCGAAGGCCTGTAACAACCGCTACATAGTTGTCTAATTGTCAATTATTCTTTACATAATCGCGTTAAATTGTCATTATCGTTTCTTTGTTTAACCCCAATTACTTGCTATTATTAGCTAAGGACCTAAGGCTTATGATTTTGTTGAGATATGCCAAATTGTAACTATATAAGTGATTATTGGTCAGACTATGTTTTTTATTATTATTTCAATTGGTAGTTGTTGGCACTCGACCCGCAAGACGTTCATGGCGACTGCTTTATGACCATAAAGAGGCGTTCTTCTACTGTATTTATAGGGTATAGGTGTGTTTTGTGTTATTACATAGCTGGGTCACATGACAGTGAGTAAACAAAGGATGTATCCTGGGATTCATTCAAAAAAGTCTATCTATCTCTATCTATCTCTCTATCTATCTCTCTATCTATCTATCTATCTATCTATCTATCTCTCTATCTATCTATCTATCTATCTATCTATCTATCTATCTATCTATCTATCTATCTATCTATCTATCTATCTATCTATCTATCTACCTCTGTCTATCTCTCTATCTATCTATCTCTCTCTCTCTCTCTCTCTTTATCTCACCTGGCAAAGTGCAGGAAGTGTCTGCTCTTGGAGGTGGAGGCTGTGGAGATGCTGGATGTGCTGGAGGCATCGTCTCCTCCATACAGGTCGTCGTCAAGGATACCAGAGGTCAGATCTGACGCGCAGACAACAACAGATAGAAAAGATGGGAGCTCATTTCATCGGGAGCGTCTCCAAAGATTGATTCACGTCTTTATGGGGAATTTTTTTTGGCAACGATTTTTAAAATGTATTATTTTCCCTAAAAAAAAAAAATTCCCCTCAATGATTCATCCGAATATTTGTTGTTTGTATGTTAAGGGGTCTTTCTTAAAAAAAATGTGATTTACAATTAATTTTTTTTTTAAATTTGACATAATTTTGGGGCTTTTTTTGCTGCATCTCACATTCATTCAGCTCAGGTGCTGCACCTTATGACTTAAAATGGCGGGGATAACCCTGGAATTCAGCCTTCGGCTCCGACTCACCCGGCTCCCTCTTCCTCTTCATCCCCTGCTCGGCGTGCGGGAACAGCCTCTGCAGGGCCTCCAGGATGTCGCGCAGGGCGGCGTCCAGCAGCGGCTGAACCACGGGCGAGAGCGGCTTGGCGGGCGAGGCGGCAGATCGCTGCGAGGCCGGCGACATCTTCCTCATGGCCGCCACGAAGTCGCAGCTGCCGACCGTGATGGAGGAGACGTCCAGGAGGAGCTTCTGGGAGGTGGTGTAGATCTGAGGGTAGCGGCGGCGCAGAGCGCACAGCGCCGCCTCGGTGCACACCGCCCTGATGTCAGCGCCGCAGTAACCTGAGAGACAGGAAGTGGATTAACCAACAGATTAATTAATTAATTAAATCAATAAAACAAAGGATTGGCGATTAACTTAATAGTTGACAAGTTGTCAACTCATCGATTCATCTTTGCAGCTCTAAACGTTATGTAAGTTTTAAAGAAGACACAAAGTAAGTAAGAAGGAGGTAGGGAAGAAAAGAAGAGGAAGGAAGGAAGGAAGGAAGGAAGGAAGGAAGGAAGGAAAAAGGGGAGGAAGGAATAATGGAAGGAAAGTAAAGGTAGGATGGAATAAGGAAAAGGAAGAAAATAAGTAGGAAAGGAGGTAGGAAAGGAAAGAAATACACGCCGACTTATTGGGATATAGTCCAGAAGTAGCAGTGCTTCGCCCTCTGAGAATGTAGTTCCCAGTATGTATACGGTTAGAAGATGGCCGTGTGTCATGTGACCTTGTTATTTGTACACGCTTACTTTAAAAATCACAGCGTGTAAATAGGAACATGTTGGTGATATTTTGTCACTTATTGGGAGCAGTAGCTAGTTGGAACCAGTTACCTGCAGGATCTCTGCTAGGCTAAGATAGGCTAGTTGGACCCAGTTACCTGCAGGATCTCTGCTAGGCTAAGATAGGCTAGTTGGACCCAGTTACCTGCAGGATCTCTGCTAGGCTAAGATAGGCTAGTTGGACCCAGTTACCTGCAGGATCGTTGCTAGGCTAAGATAGGCTAGTTGGACCCAGTTACCTGCAGGATCGTTGCTAGGCTAAGATAGGCTAGTTGGACCCAGTTACCTGCAGGATCTCTGCTAGGCTAAGATAGGCTAGTTGGACCCAGTTACCTGCAGGATCGTTGCTAGGCTAAGATAGGCTAGTTGGACCCAGTTACCTGCAGGATCTCTGTTAGGCTAAGATAGGCTAGTTGGACCCAGTTACCTGCAGGATCGTTGCTAGGCTAAGATAGGCTAGTTGGACCCAGTTACCTGCAGGATCTCTGTTAGGCTAAGATAGGCTAGTTGGACCCAGTTACCTGCAGGATCTCTGCTAGGCTAAGATAGGCTAGTTGGACCCAGTTACCTGCAGGATCTCTGTTAGGCTAAGATAGGCTAGTTGGACCCAGTTACCTGCAGGATCTCTGCTAGGCTAAGATAGGCTAGTTGGACCCAGTTACCTGCAGGATCTCTGCTAGGCTAAGATAGGCTAGTTGGACCCAGTTACCTGCAGGATCTCTGCTAGGCTAAGATAGGTTAGTTGGACCCAGTTACCTGCAGGATCGTTGCTAGGCTAAGCTAGGCTAGTTGGAACCAGATACCTGCAGGATCTCTGCTAGGCTAAGCTAACGCTGGGTACGTCAGAGTTACAGCAGCATGGAGATGGATTAGTCTAACTCTGGGGGATGCGGTGAATAAGCTAAAGTCCCAATAAGTTGGCGTGTTCCTTTAAAATAATATTTGTCAGTTACTATTTCACGCAGTCACTGCTCTCTATGCTTGTGTTATTATTTAGGCAACTGAGACGTGTTTCTGTTCTGTCAACCACGTAGAAATATACACACAATATCAGATTTATAATCTGCCTGCTTTTTATAAAGGACATCCTTCTTAATAAACTTAACCTTGTATCCAGAAATGTGAGTTTTCTCTTTGTTGTGTATGATTTTAGTACATTACAGAATGCAGTGGTGCTCATAAGTTTATGAACCCATGCTAAAGTCGACTGAAAAAAGGAATACAAAAACATCTTTTGGAAATTCATCTTAATGCCTTCATTTAAAAAAATAGGAAAAATCCAACCTTTAAGGACACCATTTTTCTTTGTGAATGTGTGAATATTCTTCCTTAAAATACAGGGGACATGAGTATTCATTTAGAGATCGGCATGGGGGACTTTCCATAAAAGCATCTCTCAATGCAAATCAAACCATCTATTAGTCTAACTGAAATAACACCATGCCGATCTCCATGTATGGTGAAGGGTATGTGATGATGTGGGGGGGCTATTTTAATTCCAAAGGCCAAGGGAACTTTATCAGGATGCATAGTATCCTGATCCATGAAATAACTGGTCTTTAATAATAAAAACCTGCCTCTATGGGAATTTAACATAGAGGTGTGTATACTATTCATAAATGTATGAGCACCACTGTAGCTACAACATTGGATCCTACTTCTCTTTTCATTTGTTGTGATGAAGCAGCCGTGCGGTCTTTCTTACCGACACATTTCTCGGCCAGCTCGTCCAGGAAGTCTTCCGACGGACGAGGTTTCCACTGCCTGGTGTGGATTCTCAGAATCTCTTTACGAGACTGAAACACAACCGGAAGAAAACAGCCAGCTGTTGAGACACCGTGTGCCCTTTCAAACACGAGTCTTGCACCAAAATGACAATAAAATAAAAATAGAAAAAAGGAAAAGAATAACAGAAAAGGGTTTCCCGGGAATTACATTTCAAAAGCGTGGGGAAAATAAAGCGACAACGTCCTCATTTTAAAGCCAAAGTATTTAAGTAAATAACATGACCCTACGAGCTGAAAAGGAAGATAACAAATTCAGACTCTAATTTGCTGCATTAAAGGGTAAGTACCATTTTTTTCAACCTATGTTCCTATGTTTTTGTGTCTAAGTGACCGATGGGAACAACAATCTCTGACATTGTTCCAGTATTAAGAAAGATCGCTGCAGTCGGCAGCGGAGAAACAAGCTACAATGGAAGTTAATAGGACAATTGTCCAGCTTGTATTTACCTTCACAAAGGAGCTTGTTTGGCTGCTGACAGACTCAGATTATTATTCTTAGTGTCTGATAACATTATGGAAAGGATTTCTAAGGAGGACGACCTTTCTGTTAAAGAGTAAAATCCTTTTCATTTTTAAAACATAAAAACATCCACAAAATTGAATTTGCTAAACCCACCAGACTCCATGTAAATAAACAGCAATTTAAGCATCATAAAACACACTTAATTCAAAGTTGACAGAAACGTAATTAAACTATGAAAAAGCAGTTTTGGGTCGTCTTTCCACTTAACGAACCATCACAATTCTAGTTTTGGTTGCAATAAACACATAGGTTACCCATTTACATGTGACAATATGTCGGCTCTCTACACGCTAAAAGAATTGCTTTTTTTAATGGAGTCTGGTGGGTTCAGCACTAGTGACTTCAGAGCTGTTTCTGGTTAAACAGAAAGGTCTCAAAGAGGTTTTAAATAAGGTCTATCTCTGTAGGGATCCTTTCTATAATGTTGTCAGACACTTAGAATAATAATCTGAGCCTTTTAGCGACACAAACAGCACTTTTAGGGAAGCAAATTGACGATGCACAGCATTGCACTGCACGTTGCAGCCCGGTCTGTGGCTGCCGGTATTAAAACTGGACAAATTTCAAAGAGTGTTGTTGCTATCAGTCACTTACAGAGAAAAACATAAGAAAAAAGGGTTGTTCCCCTTTAAGTGAAAACATTTTGTTTAAGTACGCTGGATTTGGGAAAGATCTGTAAACAAACCAAAATGATAACAAGCGATACTGAATGTTTATATGAATTCATAAATTACAAGGTGCAGATATTATGAGACAGAAAGGGTGTCACCTCTCTGTCAGGCAGCCCGAAGAGGAACTCCCTGTCGAAGCGCCCGGGCCGTCGCAGCGCCGGGTCGATGGAGTCCAGGCGGTTCGTCGCTCCGATGACGACGACTTCGCCTCGGCTGTCCAACCCGTCCATCAGAGCCAGGAGCGTGGACACGATGGAGCTGCAGGACGGACATACAGCGGGACAAGGAAATGAAAACTACTCCTACTCCTCCTACTCTACGCCTTCATAATGTCCGCTGTAGGCACTCTGTGTTGGGCGTCAGACCAACAGCTGATTCAGGTTGTCAGGTTCAAAGAGAATCTCACTGAAATCTCCTTAACCCTCCTGTTGTCTTCGGGGTCAAATTTGACCCATTTTCCAAAAAAATGTCTACATCAGAAAATCAGAAATGAATATGGATGGTTCCATTTAATGCTCCTCTCAAGTAAAATGAAGGATCCACACACTACTTTCATTACATTTTGGGTGTTTTATTTCCTCTTGCTCGTCGTCACTGTAAATGAGGGCAACCTCAGTGTAACGAGTTGAAATACAGGTCATTGATTGGTTGGTTGATCGTTGGCATAAAACAAGCCGATCACTGTTTGCGATAGCGACGCTTTGTGTGGATGACTCATTTTGCGGCTGGCTCTCGGCCTCGTAACGTTACTACTCCACCGCTTATTTGTCCGTTTCTGCAGAACTTCACCTTCACAATCTCCTGGACGTTGGTTTCTTCTTGAAATTCTTCTATTAGGGTAACACGTTGAGATGTACCATCTCGTTTTTGAGGGGGTCCATATGAGAATGTAAACGTTATCACTGTCTCTACAGCACCTGTTTACTGGTTCCACTTATTATTCCACTTATTTAGTATTATTCATCATTCTCATATCTCACTTATTATTTATTATTTACTATTTACTCATCATTCCCATTCTCACATCTCTCTTATTTGTTATTTATTCATCATTCTATTTCCTATTTCAGAACTGTCCATAACGTTCATACTGTTCGTATAATAACATAATACTATTTATCCCAGTATCCTTGCCCTATGCTCCATATTTAAATTTTTGTTCTGTTTAGAGTATGTATATATTGTGTATATATTAGTGTGTATATTTTTTGTTTTGGTTGTTTTGTGTGTAAGCACATTGTGAGTAATGATGCTCCAAAAAAAAATTCCTCGTATGTGTCCTCATACCTGGCAATAAAGCTGATTCTGATTATCATGGTATACTTCCGCCTGCTCCTTCTCAAAAATCACAATTTAATTTTTTGTTATTTTTGTTGGTCTTTGGTAAATTCTGATTGTTTGTGTTTTAATTTTGTGGTTTTAATTTTTTTTTATTTTGCAACATTGTTGATTGTTCAAGATGAATAAATAATAAAAATAAAAATAAAAATAAAAATAATAATAATAATAATAATAATAATAATAATGGTCCACATAAACTGGCTGGCGCTCTGACCATTCAGCTATGTTGATTTGAGTGGAAATTACCTTTCTATCCATTTTATTTCTATGGCCAGGAACTATTTCTTAGTTAGTTTGTTCTGACCTGTGTATCTGGTCCTGTCTGCTGGACCGGACCGGAGCCAGGCCGTCGATCTCGTCAAAGAAGATGATGGAGGGACGCATCTGATACGCCTGAAGGAAGAGACAGACAGACAGACAGACAGACACACACACACACACACACACACACACACACATACATACATACAACAACAACAACAGGTAAGAGGCAAAAAAATTAATTCAACTCTAAACTCTCTTCAATTACTGATTAATTACAGGGTACAGTAACAATGTGACTGGGTAACAGACGCAGTGTTTCCCCTGTATTTGTGGGGGGGGTGTCGTTGTTGGTCGGCAGCAGGCCAGCAGGGGGCAGCACGGTCAGGTATGATTCAGTGTGTTACCTGCTCAAACAGCAGGCGCAGCTGCCGCTCCGACTCGCCGACCCACTTGCTGAGGCAGTCTGCTCCCTTCCTCATGAAGAAGGCCACCTTCCTGTTGCCATGGCTACACTCGTTGGCCAGCGCCCGGGCGACCAGCGTTTTCCCCGTCCCAGGAGGCCCATAAAACAGACAACCTCTGGAGAGAGAGAGAGAGAGACAAAAAGATGTTCTTCCAACATTTAAACTTTTATTTTTAATAAATGAAGCTATATCGATGCCTGTCTCTCTCTGACTCGTTGCAATAAAGTTTTTGCTTTTATATGTTCGAGGTGAACATAATAATAATATTTAGTGACGGGTCTACCAGAAAAAGAGGTAGACAGCTTGTGTGTTTAAACATCTGAATCCTCTGTGTGTGTGCGCGCGCGTGTGTGTGTGTGTGTGCGCGTGTGTGTGTGTGTGTGCGTGCGCGCGCGCGTGTGTGTGTGTGTCACCTAGGAGGCTGAATGTGGAAGTTGTCAAAGACTTCTGGGTAGAGAAGCGGGAAGACGACCATCTCCTTCAGGGCTGAGATGTGACCCGACAGACCTCCGATGCTGTTGAACCCCACCTGAGGAGGGAAGGATCGGGAGAGGACGGTGAGAGAGGACGGTGAGAGAGGACGGTGAGGACGGTGAGAGAGAGGACGGTGAGAGAGGACGGGGAGAGAGGACGGTGAGGACGGTGAGAGAGAGGACGGTGAGAGAGGACGGGGAGAGAGGACGGTGAGAGAGGACGGGGAGAGAGGACGGTGCCACGAGCCGATTTCCCTCTAAATCGTCACATGGTAACGTGGAGACATTGTTTGAAGACACAACGTGTCTGAACCAGGACCTGGGGGGTCTTCTGGGCCTCCAGCCCCGAATGTTTTCTCCAAAGCACAGAATATTTGAGGGTTTTGAAATAACTTCAAATAAATAAAATAACTTTGTGTTGTTTCCCTCAGTCTCTCTGACTGGAACGGCAGATTATTAATCAGCAGACAGGCGTCCACGGGCGTCCACGGGCGTCCACGGGCGTCCACAGGCAGCTCTGTGCTGCTGGAGACGCTGCAGCCCGGGCACTGCCCCCCCACCACTAGCACCACGGTCTTAAATTACAAATCAAGCACTTTATTTCAATGGCTACTTTTCAGGTTTATTGTCTTCTTGAATGATTTAAATGTGTTGACACAGGACATTTTGTGATGGCCTGATTATTATATCTGTCTTATAATATAATAATAATATAATTGTCATGGTCTGAACTCACCGATTGGTCGATGGCCATGGGATCAATATCTGCCAGACCTGCTCCGGCGTTCATCTTGTCCCTGCGAGTCCCCAGAGGGTTCTCCGGACGCAGGCCGAGCGGCCGACAGCTGGCGGGGAGAACCAAAACCGACAGTCAACAGATCAAGAGCAACACATCGTGTGAGCAGCACACACATTTCACACAAACAGCCTTCCTCGCCCTGAAGAAGACTGTTTAGACATTTGGATTTCGATATGAAATTAAATAAGGGCTTTTTAAATTTTTTTGCAAGAACAGTGATTAACTCCTCGAGATTAAAAATCTCTTTTACAAGAATGTCCTGCAAGTGGCAGCAGCGCGGTGTGAAATAGACTCTGCGTCTATTTGCCTTTTGGCCGTTGTCCCCTGTATTTACCTGTAAGTGTCTCTGCGACACTTCCAGGTAAATACAGAGACACAGAGACACTTCCAGGTAAATACAGAGACACAGAAACACTTCCAGGTAAATACAGAGACACAGAGACACTTCCAGGTAAATACAGAGACACAGAGACACTTCCAGGTAAATACAGAGACACAACACAGGTAAATACAGAGACAAAGAGACACTTACAGGTAAATACAGAGACAAAGAGACACTTACAGGTAAATACAGAGACAAAGAGACACTTCCAGGTAAATACAGAGACACAGAGACACTTCCAGATAAATACAGAGACACAGAGACACTTCTAGGTAAATACAGAGACACAGAGACACTTCCAGGTAAATACATAGACAAAGAGACACTTCCAGGTAAATACAGAGACAAAGAGACACTTCCAGGTAAATACAGAGACACAGAGACACTTCCAGATAAATACAGAGACACAGAGACACTTCTAGGTAAATACAGAGACAAAGAGACACTTCCAGGTAAATACAGAGACACAGAGACACTTCCAGATAAATACAGAGACACAGAGACACTTCTAGGTAAATACAGAGACACTTCCAGGTAAATACAGAGACACAGAGACACTTCCAGGTAAATACAGAGACAAAGAGACACTTCCAGGTAAATACAGAGACACAGAGACACTTCCAGGTAAATACATAGACACAGAGACACTTCCAGGTAAATACAGAGACAAAGAGACACTTCCAGGTAAATACAGAGACACAGAGACACTTACAGGTAAATACAGAGACACAGAGACACTTACAGGTAAATACAGAGACAACGAGACATTTCCAGGTAAATACAGAGACAAAGAGACACTTCCAGGTAAATACAGAGACACAGAGACACTTACAGGTAAATACAGAGACACAGAGACACTTACAGGTAAATACAGAGACAACGAGACATTTCCAGGTAAATACAGAGACACAGAGACACTTACAGGTAAATACAGAGACAACGAGACATTTCCAGGTAAATACAAAGACACAGAGACACTTACAGGTAAATACAGAGACAACGAGACATTTCCAGGTAAATACAGAGACAAAGAGACACTTCCAGGTAAATACAGAGACAAAGAGACATTTCCAGGTAAATACAGAGACAAAGAGACACTCATATTCAAACAACAATGTCATCATAAAAACTATTGTTATTATTGTTACAATAAATGAAAACACCAGAAATGGACAGCTGTCACACACTACTAGACTGTTCACAGCATCCCGTATGTGGGCAGCGTACAGAATGAAGTCGGCTAACGCAGCGGGACGACCGAGGTTTTACATTTTAACTTACATTTTATTTTAGTTAGTTTGAGTTAGTTTAAGAAAGGTTTAGTTTGTGTTTGTGTTTGTCAGAGCCGGGTCTCAGAAGTATGCAGCCACAGAATACTACGGCTGTCCTCAACTAAAGGGAGTCTCAGTTGACTCACACTTATCTGATTTGGTCGACTAATTGATTCGTTGATTTAATGGACAGAGCTGTGGCTCTGAGACTAGAGAAGCACGATAGAAATGTAGTTAATTAGTCTGTAAAACGGAGTTTCTACACAGTTAATCCTGCAAAAGCACCACTTTAAAGCTGGTGTTCACCACAAATGTGCTCATGAGTTTCTTGGAAATGAGTAATTAAGTATGAATTAGCATAAAAATGACTTAATGACTTAAAGAAATCTTAGTCGACTAAGACCAAAAACAGATCAGTTGACTAACTGACTCTGAGGGGACGGCCCTACAGATCACATGGTTGGAGATTAGCGCTGATCTTTAATGTTTAGTCTTTGAGCTACTTTAGCGTCACGTCCATTCTGTGGACCGAGGACAGCTGCGTTCGTGCAATCAAGTGTAGTGATGGATCAGGTTGTCGTCCCTCAGCAAAGGGCGTCAGCGTCTACCTACTGACCTTCCGGAGACTTTTTCAACGTTCGGCCCGTCATCGTCCGAGTCGTTGTCCTCGTCTGACTGGATCGACATCATACTCTTAGTGGGTCTGGAGGAAAGGAAAAAGAAACAAGGAGACGGAGGAAAAGGACTCTGAGAGGAATAAAATGGTAAATCAATGTTCTGTTCCTGCCTGAGCAATACATATGCAGGGTTTTCCTTTCCATTATAAGTAGAGCCCGACCGATATACATCGGCCGATCTCTCGGAATATCAGATTTTTAAATAACTAAATATTTGTATCGGCCTTAAAAATCTTTTATTGGTCGGGCTCTAATTATAAGTTTAGGGTGCAGCACCGGAGCAAAGCAAAATGGAAAAAAAAGCGCCAAATATTTTGGAAAAAAAGCATCAAATGAACTAAAAGACTTTTCTCGACTCCAATGCTTGGAGATGGACTTTTGTCTTTAAGCTTTTTGAGTGTTATTTATATTTTTAATCTGCTCCATCGTTTCAGACACCGACGTGGTGATAATGATGATAATGGATTCCCACCAACGGCGGATCGGCTCGGCTGCGTGTCGGCTCCGTGCTCCCCGTCCGTCAACACCCACCAGGTCCGGATTTGTTGCGGAACGGCTGCGGCCATGACGGACAGCTGAAGTCACGAGCATGCACGAGATCTCGCGAATTCACGCATGATCGCGTGATACAACAGGATGTAGTTTCTACAAACAGAACTAAAAACCTCTGACCTGCTGACTTCAGGCCTGTCTCCGCCCATTCTGACGTTTTCAAGGTGTAGTTCAGGGAGATATGATCACGGTGTACAGTATTTTATTTTGAAAATTAACCGGATGTTTTATTTTGTTTCTGTGCTCGACTTCCTGTCCCACACTATCTGCCGTGTGCTGAAGTCAGTGGAAATACACACATTGACTTTAATGGAAACTTAATGACTCCGCTGTGGATCCGCAGCTGTTCTGCAGTTGGTGGATATCCGCTGTAACGCTCCACAATCAGGTCACATTTTACAATTTGTTTTTAATGCAAAACGTCAAATTTATTGCAAAACATCAAAGGAAAGACCCCTAAACCCTTCTGCCAAGTATGTGCACCTGCAAGTATTTGCAAACCCAGGGAAAACACTGAATATGTGTTTAATTACACAACATTTACATGTGAGCAACCCAACTTAAGACAAGAGAGGAACTCTGCATTTCTTAATTTCAAAGCAACAGTTAAGAAATAAACTAATCCAGATTAAACTTGAACAACCTGGAACAACTTGTAGGTATGAGGTCAAAGTTGTCTCATGAAGCCATTTTTCTTGGTGTGTTCCAACAATAAACACTAATAAATAAAAACAGGACCAAATATTACCCGGACACATCATACACGACTAGTCACGTGGCAGTTAGGTGGTGCAAAAGGCAACGTTGCTTCATGTTCACATGTATTTCCCAGTTTAAAGAAAAGAAAAGCCCGACCTGAATGCTGCTCTGCGGGTGGTGTTCAGTCCGGAGGCGCTGATCCTGAACGTTCCTCTCGGGAACTCTGAACGACAACAGAGGAAACAACATCAGCGCTGTGGGTCCGCTTCAACTCTGTTCTTCTAAATCAAGGCTGAAGACTTTTCTCTTTGACTCTTCATTTCTTACACTGCACTCTAACTTTTATTCTTGTATTTCATACTTGTCTTATTCTATTTTAGCTGTTTTTATATTCTCTATTCTTATATTCTCTCTCAAGTGTCTTGAATCAGAGATCTTCAACAGGCAGTCCAGGACCCCAAAGGAGTCTTCAGAGTTACTGCAGGGGGGGGGGGGGTCCTCCTTAACATGAATCCAACATCTTGTCAGCAAATATAAATCAGCCTTTTTGTGGAAAAAAAACAAAAACCATGTTCACACTTGGCGTCTTTTTTGGCAAGAAAAAGTTGACTAGGGTGTCTTTGTAGTGAAAAAAAAAGTTTTATTCCAAAAAGCAGCCGAGAGCGTCTTTTGTTGTTATGACAACAGCTACTGCTACAGTATCCTAGAGCGCTACGTAGAGCGGCTAGCCTGACGTCGTCAGACTCAGATTCTAGTCCGAGTACGAGTCTGATGCTGCTCCATTGGGCGGTGATTATGGGGCGAGTTTCTAAAAGGTACAGTATGTCTGGATGTAGTAGGGGGTCCCTGCTCCAGCTCTCTCAGTTAAGGGGTCCTTGGCTTAAAAAACACTGAAGACCCCTGTCTTCTATTGTTTTTTATAGCACTTTGAATGTCCTTGTAGCTGAAATGTGCTATACAAATAAAGCTGCGTTGCCTGTACGTTTAAAGCAGCCTTTAACTTAAAGGTGTTCTGGATGAATCTTGTAACCATGGTTTTAGCAGAACTGACCGTTGTCGGGTCCCCGGTACAGCGACGAGGCTCGGCTCAGTTTGGCATCAAAGTTCTGGTTGGTGCTGCAGCTGCTGTCGTCGTCTGCGGCCACTTCCTGCCTGCTGTCCTCCTCGTCGACAACTCCACCTGGACACAATAGATCGCATAAGAAAAAAAAGGGACAAAGGGAGATGTTCAGGAGGCCACGAAGGTCATGAAACCGTCAGGGTTCCCCAGTCTACTGCTAGTCTGGCGGCCCACTGGGCCTCACGGGTCCAGCACACTGCCTGCGTGGCGTGAGCGTGTCAGCTGCGTGGCGTGTCTGCTATTATCCCCATGGTAACAGGTTAGAGCTTGCACACTGCATGCATGACACGCATGTCGAAACGCGTGCATGCTAGAAATAGATGTTGGAAGCGTTTCCAGGCAAATAGAAGACGAAAAGATTGACTGTCCTATGTAAACAAGGACATAAAAAAATCCCAAAACATAATCCTCGAAATAAATAGAATTCATAAAAAAGACACGTGCCACCGGGCTTAGCAACTTTTCTGAACGTGGATTGTTAACTGATTGACATGTGCGTACAAACCGTTTAAATCCTCGCTGTCGCTGAGCTCTTTCTGCGGAGCCGCCGGAGTTCTGCTGCTCTGCGCTTTAGCGTAGGTCTTCTGCAATTTCATTAAACATAAAAAGCACTGTAAGGAATCTAAGCACAGACATTATAATTATTATTATTATTATATGTTTATCTACAGTCCTCCCTCCACGGGTAACGGTGGAGTCAGAGAATGTAATGTAAGAAGAGAACGGAGTCATTATTTTTTGAAGTTTTTTGAATGTGAAGTGGTGATGTAACTCTGTTATGAATCATGAGGGCGAAGGATTATATATATATATTTATATATATATATATATAAAACACCAGCAGTGTCTGTCCATGTTGAGGCTGAGTACTCAAGCTATTTTCGTTTCAAAGCAACACTATATAACTTTTCCCACTTCGCTCCCCCTATAGGTTGGAAGTGGAATTGTCCCATTACGTCTCATTGGAACTACAGCTCCGCTAGCCAGGCTCCACCCGCCTACGCACCTCAAGACTACGTCTGGGTTTGCGGTATAGTGTTGTGTTTTCTCCAGCCAAATGTTTGGCGGCCCAATCAGCGAACAGAGGGCGTGGCTGAGAACGATGACGTTGAGGCCGTGCGCTAGAGTTGAAGTTCCATAATGGCGGCGGAGAAAGATGCGAGCGAAGCCATTCGGTCCGTTGTGGCAACGCTGCCGAATACCCAGAAGTTAAAGCCCAGCCGAGCAAAAACAGTCTTTGCTGAGTGTTGGGGGCCGTGATGTCGTGGCCCTCCTCCCCACGGGGCTCGGGGAAAGTTGGATTTTCCAGCTCGCTCCGTTAGTGGTGAAGGAGTTAGCTAAGGCAAACGTTATGAGGCTAACGTTAGCGATGCTAATGCTAAATATAAGCCTTGTCCGTCTCCCCTCTTGTTGCACCTGCGCATGACATACGTCACAACCAAACTCTCTGTACAAATGAAATGTACCAGAGTCTGGTGGGACCGGGCTACAGATCCACTACCCGATCTGGCAAACTTACATAGCGTGGTTATAGCCGGTAGAGAGACTCAAACCTCTTTGTACTCTATCCCAATTTTTTTTGTTTTATTTTTTTTAATCGGCCATTATAAATGCCTGATATATCAGCCGGGCTCTAATAAACAGTAAGGAATAAGAAGGAATATTAAGAAGGAATATTAAGAAGGAACATTAAGAAGGAATATTAAGAACACTGTACGTAGACCACGCCAGACGAGAGGTTTACTGTCAATATCCCATTACTCACTCCTTCCTCGTCGTTACTTAGCAACCTCTTGTTCTTTATGCTGTCCATCCCCTTCAGGATCCATCCTTTAGACGCGCTGCAGAAAGAAAACAGCAGAATTAAATATTCATCGTTCAGATCCAATCGACACTGAGGTCAGTTCTGCCGTACACGGAGATGAACGTCTCCAGGACCCGGAGGTCTGCGTTCATCCCGTTGGACGACGAGCTTCGGAAGGGTTGAAACTCTGCGACTTTCCCTCTTTAACGGCGCCGTAGCAACCATAACCACCGCTGGCTTCCAGTCTGGTGCTGCAGGGAGAGCACCCATTGGTTGTTGATGATTTAACTTCACTACCAAGGTCCCAATATGAACGATTTAAGCGCCTGACGCAGGTGCGTTTAGGGCCTGTCCAAATCTTCTGTTGCTAGTTTGACGGCAGATAAAAGGGTCGGCGACCGAGCGCATGGTCCTAAAGGGTTGGACTTAGTGTCTTCATTAATCAGAGGTGTGTTCTGGGTAACATGCAATCAACCAATCAGAGATCCTCTGCCATTCCCTTTAACAGCCAATCAGAGGTCCTCTCCCAGTCCTTTTAACAGCTAATCAGGGGTCCACTCCCATTCCCTTTAACAGCCAATCAGAGGTCCTCTCCCATTCCCTTTAACAGCCAATCAGAGGTCCTCTCCCATTCCCTTTAACAGCCAGACGGATTTGGACCTCGGAGCATGATGGAGGATTTTTAGATGTAATCTTTTGCATGTGTGTGTGCTGCTGCGTGTCCGTGTGTAACAAGCATAGTGTGCGTCCCTGTGTGTGTAACAAGCACAGTGTGCGTCCCGGTGTGTGTCTGTGTGTGTGTGTAACAAGCATAGTGTGTGTCCCTGTGTGTGTGTGTGTCTGTGTGTGACAAGCATAGTGTGTGTCCCTGTGTGTGTGTGTGTGTGTGTGTGTGTGTGTGTGTGTGTGTGTGTGTGTGACAAGCATAGTGTGCGTGTGTCCCTGTGCACGAGTCTAGGCAGATTTGACTAATTTTCTGTTAAAATAACAATGAAATGCTGCGTTGACTTCAGAGGTTTTTGTTGGTCAATGGTGCGATCACTACCCGCTGCTTCAAGATAGCAATACTCCCAGAATGCACCTGAACACACCTCCCTTTAAGACCAGCACGCCCAGAATGCACCTGAACACACCTCCCTGTAACACCAGCACGCCCAGAATGCACCTGAACACACCTCCCTGTAAGACCAGCACGCCTAGAATGCCCCTGAACACACCTCCCTGTAAGACCAGCACGCCTACAATGCACCTGAACACACCTCCCTGTAAGACTAGCACGCCCAGAATGCACCTGAACACACCTCCCTGTAACACCAGCACGCCCAGAATGCACCTGAACACACCTCCCTGTAACACCAGCACGCCCAGAATGCACCTGAACACAACTCCTGTAAGACCAGCACGCCTAGAATGCACCTGAACACACCTCCCTGTAAGACCAGCACGCCCAGAATGCACCTGAACACACCTCCCTGTAAGACCAGCACGCCCAGAATGCACCTGAACACACCTCCCTGTAAGACCAGCACGCCCAGAATGCACCTGAACACACCTCCCTGTAAGACCAGCACGCCCAGAATGCACCTGAACACAACTCCCTGTAAGACCAGCACGCCTAGAATGCACCTGAACACACCTCCCTGTAAGACCAGCACGCCCAGAATGCACCTGAACACACCTCCCTGTAAGACCAGCACGCCCAGAATGCACCTGAACACACCTCCCTGTAAGACCAGCACGCCCAGAAAGCACCTGAACACACCTCCCTGTAAGACCAGCACGCCCAGAATGCACCTGAACACACCTCCTTGTAAGACCAGCACGCCCAGAATGCACCTGAACACACCTCCCTGTAAGACCAGCACGCCCATGGGAGCACAGAAGGGCGCAGGTGCATTTGCTAGTTTAACGACGCGGGTGCTGGACGGGAGACTGACATCTGCGTTGGTCTTAAACTAGCGAAGACACTTGCGTTGGGCCGTACGCTGCGCTGTGCCGGGTGTGAGATACGGCCCAAAGACTTCAAACTTAGGATAATATCAAACACGTTTGATTTTGTCTGAACGTCCAGACGGGAAAAAGACGGACTAGCACTGAGTTTTATGACCTTCACCAAACGATAGAGACGACGGGATGAGACGCCATAAAAAGCGTCTCTATATTCGGACACAAGGACGAGGACACTGATACGAACTGCCATCAGAAACTACTGAAACAGCTTTGGGACGCGGTGCTGATGTCTCACCTGGTGCTGATGCCGTCGAATATGTTGGAGGCCTGATACCTGCTGGTCGGTTTGGTCGACCTGGTGCTTCTCCTCGGCCCGACACCTGAGTACACACACACACACACACACACACACACACACACAGCCAAAATGCAGAAACTTCAGGTACGCCAAAGGAAGGACAGTCACAGCACAGGACATTGTTCACTTCGTTAACGTGGTTACTGTGGTAAAAGACTGAGGATGGGAGAGGATTCGGTTTCGGAAGAATCTTAACCAATGGATTCGGTATTTGGCCTCAAAGATCTGGGTCCGGAGCCTCCCTACTAGCCATATATAGACCAACAGTTGTGTTCCAAATAATAGCAGTCCAACTTCACTAAATCAAATTTTTTGGTAGAAAAATGGCACATGGCAAATTATTTACTAGTTATAGAGTCATAGAAAACCAACAGACCAACAGTCATGACATGCATGCTGCTCATTCTGTGTACTAATATGTAATTGAAAGGGGCATGTAATATTTTATATATATATATATATATATATATATATATATATATATATATATATATATATATATACATACAGTGAACCGTCGCTATATCACGGTTCACCTTTCACGGTCTCGCTGCTTCACGGATTTGCATCGTGCGTTGTGTTCTGCATTCTGCAACATAATCAATGGTGGCATGTCGGTTTATAAGAATCTTTTTTCCCAGAAGAAAAAAGAACAACAACAACAACTACCGATAACTATGTTCTTCTCTCGAAAAAAACACACCTGCACCGCGGGCTTTAGAAGAAAAAAACCTCTACAGAGCGGAGTCAGGATGCAGCGGCTCCGTCAGGAGAGCAGAGAAATACACCTGACGAGTCACTATTTTTCCTGCTGTACTTTACTTTGTATTTTTTTCATAATCATTTTTCATTTTCTCCCATTCCAATGACTCTGGTCGCGGTGGGGCGGGGGGGCGGTGGGTGGGGCGGGGGCGGTGCAGATCTCCGCAATTTGAAGCCTTCAGTTCGTATTGATGATTAAAATTATTTTACAGTACAGTAGTTATTTGTTAAAAAACGTTTATACAGTACTTTTATTTGTTAAACAAATGCTTGGGCCTGTAAAAAGGTTTTGTTCTTTGGTTTCAGTGTATTATGGAGTATTTCATCGTATAATAATGGTAACTACTTTACTGTACTACTTCACGGATTTCGCCTATCACGGGTTCTTCTTGGAACGTAACCCCCGTGAAAAACGAGGGTTCACTGTATATATGTATATATATATATATATATATATATATATATATATATATATATATATATATATATATATATATATATATACATATTTGGTGTGCAACCATTTGTAATGTAACTAAAACTGTCATATAATATTATTGTATACTTATTGTACATTGTATGACTTTCTGTGAGGAGTTAAACTTTATTTCTTTTCCAAACATCCCAACTAACAAAAGAAATCCCCGGCCACCATGTTCACTGATGATGTCACCGTCCTTACCTGCTGTGCGTTGAAGCCTTTGAGATTTCCTGTGAACACAAAGCGAGGCTCAGTGGGAGACAGCATGCGAGCAGCCATGTTATGCAGCGGTGGAAGAAGTACTCACATCCTTTACTTCAGTAAAGGTACTACTGCCACACTGTACAAATACTCTGTTCCAAGTAAAAGTCCTGCATTGAAAATGTTACTTTAAGGTGCTCTAAGCGATGTTCCAGAAGTATCCCGTGAACACACTGTAAAAAATATCTCCTCTCTATCTGCTAGCTGCCTGTCCCCTGAACACACTGTAAAAAATATCTCCTCTCTATCTGCTAGCTGCCTGTCCCCTGAACACACTGTAAAAAACATCTCCTCACTATCTGCTAGCTGCCTGTCCCCTGAACACACTGTAAAAAACATCTCCTCACTATCTGCTAGCTGCCTGTCCCCTGAACACACTGTAAAAAACATCTCCTCATTATCTGCTAGCTGCCTGTCCCCTGAACACACTGTAAAAAACATCTCCTCACTATCTGCTAGCTGCCTGTCCCTGAACACACTGTAAAAAACATCTCCTCTCTATCTGCTAGCTGCCTGTCCCCTGAACACACTGTAAAAAACATCTCCTCACTATCTGCTAGCTGCCTGTCCCTGAACACACTGTAAAAACATCTCCTCTCTATCTGCTAGCTGCCTGTCCCTGAACACACTGTAAAAACATCTCACTATCTGCTAGCTGCCTGTCCCCTGAACACACTGTAAAAACATCTCCTCATTATCTGCTAGCTGCCCGTCCCTGAACACACTGTAAAAACATCTCACTATCTGCTAGCTGCCTGTCCCTGAACACACTGTAAAAACATCTCACTATCTGCTAGCTGCCTGTCCCCTGAACACACTGTAAAAAACATCTCCTCACTATCTGCTAGCTGCCTGTCCCTGAACACACTGTAAAAAACATCTCCTCTCTATCTGCTAGCTGCCTGTCCCCTGAACACACTGTAAAAAACATCTCCTCTCTATCTGCTAGCTGCCTGTCCCCTGAACACACTGTAAAAAACATCTCCTCACTATCTGCTAGCTGCCTGTCCCCTGAACACACTGTAAAAAACATCTCCTCATTATCTGCTAGCTGCCCGTCCCCTGAACACACTGTAAAAAACATCTCCTCTCTATCTGCTAGCTGCCTGTCCCCTGAACACACTGTAAAAAACATCTCCTCACTATCTGCTAGCTGCCTGTCCCCTGAACACACTGTAAAAAACATCTCCTCATTATCTGCTAGCTGCCCGTCCCCTGAACACACTGTAAAAAACATCTCACTATCTGCTAGCTGCCTGTCCCCTGAACACATTGTAAAAAACATCTCCTCACTATCTGCTAGCTGCCTGTCCCCTGAACACACTGTAAAAAACATCTCCTCACTATCTGCTAGCTGCCTGCCCCCTGAACACACTGTAAAAAACACCTCCTCACTATCTGCTAGCTGCCTGTCCCCTGAACACACTGTAAAAAACATCTCCTCATTATCTGCTAGCTGCCCGTCCCCTGAACACACTGTAAAAAACATCTCACTATCTGCTAGCTGCCTGTCCCATGAACACACTGTAAAAAACATCTCCTCACTATCTGCTAGCTGCCTGTCCCCTGAACACACTGTAAAAAACACCTCTCTATCTGCTAGCTGCCTGTCCCCTGAACACACTGTAAAAAACATCTCACTATCTGCTAGCTGCCTGTCCCATGAACACACTGTAAAAAACATCTCACTATCTGCTAGCTGCCTGTCCCCTGAACACACTGTAAAAAACACCTCACTATCTGCTAGCTGCCTGTCCCCTGAACACACTGTAAAAAACATCTCCTCACTATCTGCTAGCTGCCTGTCCCCTGAACACACTGTAAAAAACATCTCACTATCTGCTAGCTGCCTGCCCCCTGAACACACTGTAAAAAACACCTCACTATCTGCTAGCTGCCTGTCCCCTGAACACACTGTAAAAAACATCTCACTATCTGCTAGCTGCCTGTCCCCTGAACACACTGTAAAAAACATCTCCTCACTATCTGCTAGCTGCCTGCCCCATGAACACACTGTAAAAAACATCTCCTCACTATCTGCTAGCTGCCTGTCCCCTGAACACACTGTAAAAAACATCTCCTCACTATCTGCTAGCTGCCTGTCCCTGAACACACTGTAAAAAACATCTCCTCTCTATCTGCTAGCTGCCTGTCCCTGAACACACTGTAAAAAACATCTCCTCACTATCTGCTAGCTGCCTGTCCCCTGAACACACTGTAAAAAACATCTCACTATCTGCTAGCTGCCTGTCCCCTGAACACACTGTAAAAAACATCTCCTCTCTATCTGCTAGCTGCCTGTCCCTGAACACACTGTAAAAAACATCTCCTCTCTATCTGCTAGCTGCCTGTCCCCTGAACACACTGTAAAAAACATCTCCTCTCTATCTGCTAGCTGCCTGTCCCCTGAACACACTGTAAAAAACATCTCCTCACTATCTGCTAGCTGCCTGTCCCTGAACACACTGTAAAAAACATATCCTCACTATCTGCTAGCTGCCTGTCCCCTGAACACACTGTAAAAACATCTCCTCACTATCTGCTAGCTGCCTGTCCCCTGAACACACTGTAAAAAACATCTCCTCACTATCTGCTAGCTGCCTGTCCCTGAACACACTGTAAAAACATATCCTCACTATCTGCTAGCTGCCTGTCCCCTGAACACACTGTAAAAATATCTCCTCACTATCTGCTAGCTGCCTGTCCCCTGAACACACTGTAAAAAACATCTCCTCACTATCTGCTAGCTGCCTGTCCCCTGAACACACTGTAAAAAACATCTCTCTATCTGCTAGCTGCCTGTCCCCTGAACACACTGTAAAAAACATTGTCAGTGCCGGTGCTTCTCAAACAACATTCGTCGGCCATGTTTTTCTGACCTGATGACGGCTCTTGCTTGTATCTCATCTTCATCCTCAGCCGGATTCTGTTCATCGTCTTTAACATTCAAACCCTGAAAATAAATACGTCAAACACAGCAGACGTCCAGTCAACTGGAGCCAACAAGAAGTCAGCGTTTTCCCATCGAGCAGAGGAGGTCCACACAACCTCTTGTGTGAATTTTTGGGATTTTGTTCTGTAAGCCTGGGTCATTTTGGTAAGCCTATGTTAATTTAATTTCAATGATCTATGTGATCTATGTGATCTATATGATCTATGTGATCTATGTGATCTATATGATCTATATGATCTATGTGATCTATGTGATCTATATGATCTATATGATCTATATGATCTATGTGATCTATGTGATCTATGTGATCTATATGATCTATGTGATCTATATGATCTATATGATCTATGTGATCTATGTGATCTATATGATCTATGTGATCTATGTGATCTATATGATCTATATGATCTATATGATCTATATGATCTATGTGATCTATGTGATCTATATGATCTATATGATCTATGTGATCTATATGATCTATATGATCTATGTGATCTATATGATCTATGTGATCTATATGATCTATGTGATCTATGTGATCTATGTGATCTATATGATCTATATGATCTATATGATCTATGTGATCTATATGATCTATATGATCTATATGATCTATGTGATCTATATGATCTATGTGATCTATATGATCTATATGATCTATATGATCTATGTGATCTATGTGATCTATATGATCTATGTGATCTATGTGATTGGGCCTCTCGTGCGCGCCTGTGTGAACCTCGCTGCCCCGTGTGTGTTGATGCGCTCATCTGTTGACATCTCCAAATGCCTTCCTACAGTTGACTGTTTAAAGCCGGCTTTCCACACAAACAACACGTACATGTGTCATTAGTGTGAGAAAAAAAGAGATTTTAACTGTAAATACCCCCCCCCCCCATAATCACACACCCTTCACCATACATAGAGATTGGCAGGGTGTTACTTCAGTTAGACTAACAGCTGGTTTGATTCCCCATGCTGATCTCTATGTATGGTGAAGGGTATGTGATGAAGGGGGGCTCTATGGGAATTTAACATAGGGGGGTGTATACTTATGCCCCTGTATTTTAACATAGGGGTGTATACTTATGCCCCTGTATTTTAACATAGGGGGTGTGTACTTATGCCCCTGTATTTTAACATAGGGGGGTGTGTACTTATGCCCCTGTATTTTAACATAGGGGGGTGTGTACTTATGCCCCTGTATTTTAACATAGGGGTGTGTACTTATGCCCCTGTATTTTAACATAGGGGGTGTATACTTATGCCCCTGTATTTTAACATAGGGGGTGTACTTATGCCCCTGTATTTTAACATAGGGGGGTGTGTACTTATGCCCCTGTATTTTAACATAGGGGGGTGTGTACTTATGCCCCTGTATTTTAACATAGGGGGGTGTATACTTATGCCCCTGTATTTTAACATAGGGGGGTGTACTTATGCCCCTGTATTTTAACATAGGGGGTGTGTACTTATGCCCTGTATTTTAACATAGGGGTGTGTACTTATGCCCCTGTATTTTAACATAGGGGTGTATACTTATGCCCCTGTATTTTAACATAGGGGGTGTATACTTATGCCCCTGTATTTTAACATAGGGTGTGTACTTATGCCCCTGTAATTTAACATGGGGGTGTATACTTATGCCCCTGTATTTTAACATAGGGGGTGTATACTTATGCCCCTGTATTTTAACATAGGGGGTGTATACTTATGCCCCTGTATTTTAACATAGGGGTGTATACTTATGCCCCTGTATTTTAACATAGGGGTGTATACTTATGCCCCCTGTATTTTAACATAGGGGGTGTATACTTATGCCCCTGTATTTTAACATAGGGGGGTGTATACTTATGCCCCCTGTATTTTAACATGGGGGGGGGGTGTGTACTTATGCCCCCTGTATTTCAACATAGGGGGGTGTGTACTTATGCCCCTTGTATTTTAACATGGGGGGGGGGTGTACTTATGCCCCTGTATTTTAACATGGGGGTGTACTTATGCCCTGTATTTTAACATGGGGGTGTATACTTATGCCCCTGTATTTTAACATGGGGGTGTATACTTATGCCCCTGTATTTTAACATGGGGGTGTATACTTATGCCCCTGTATTTTAACATAGGGGTGTATACTTATGCCCCTGTATTTTAACATGGGGGTGTATACTTATGCCCCTGTATTTTAACATAGGGGTGTATACTTATGCCCCTGTATTTTAACATAGGGGGTGTATACTTATGCCCCTGTATTTTAACATAGGGGTGTATACTTATGCCCCCTGTATTTTAACATAGGGGTGTATACTTATGCCCCTGTATTTTAACATGGGGGTGTATACTTATGCCCCTGTATTTTAACATAGGGGGTGTATACTTATGCCCCTGTATTTTAACATAGGGGTGTATACTTATGCCCCTGTATTTTAACATGGGGGTGTATACTTATGCCCCTGTATTTTAACATAGGGGGTGTATACTTATGCCCCTGTATTTTAACATAGGGGGTGTATACTTATGCCCCTGTATTTTAACATAGGGGTGTATACTTATGCCCCTGTATTTTAACATGGGGGTGTATACTTATGCCCCTGTATTTTAACATAGGGGGGTGTATACTTATGCCCCATGTATTTTAACATAGGGGGTGTATACTTATGCCCCTGTATTTTAACATAGGGGGGTGTATACTTATGCCCCTGTATTTTAACATGGGGGTGTATACTTATGCCCCTGTATTTTAACATGGGGGTGTATACTTATGCCCCTGTATTTTAACATAGGGGGTGTATACTTATGCCCCTGTATTTTAACATAGGGGGTGTATACTTATGCCCCCTGTATTTTAACATAGGGGGTGTATACTTATGCCCCTGTATTTTAACATAGGGGGTGTATACTTATGCCCCTGTATTTTAACATAGGGGTGTATACTTATGCCCCTGTATTTTAACATAGGGGGTGTATACTTATGCCCCTGTATTTTAACATAGGGGTGTATAGTTATGCCCCTGTATTTTAACATGGGGGTGTATACTTATGCCCCTGTATTTTAACATGGGGGTGTATACTTATGCCCCTGTATTTTAACATAGGGGGTGTATACTTATGCCCCTGTATTTTAACATGGGGGGGTGTATACTTATGCCCCTGTATTTTAACATGGGGGTGTATACTTATGCCCCTGTATTTTAACATAGGGGGTGTATACTTATGCCCCTGTATTTTAACATGGGGGTGTATACTTATGCCCCTGTATTTTAACATGGGGGTGTATACTTATGCCCCTGTATTTTAACATGGGGGTGTATACTTATGCCCCTGTATTTTAACATAGGGGTGTATACTTATGCCCCTGTATTTTAACATAGGGGTGTATACTTATGCCCCTGTATTTTAACATAGGGGGTGTATACTTATGCCCCTGTATTTTAACATAGGGGGGTGTATACTTATGCCCCTGTATTTTAACATAGGGGGGTGTGTACTTATGCCCCCTGTATTTTAACATAGGGGGGTGTATACTTATGCCCCTGTATTTTAACATAGGGGGTGTATACTTATGCCCCTGTATTTTAACATAGGGGGTGTATACTTATGCCCCCTGTATTTTAACATAGGGGGTGTAAACTTATGCCCCTGTATTTTAACATAGGGGGGTGTATACTTATGCCCCCTGTATTTTAACATGGGGGGGTTTCCCAGGTGTCCTTAAAGGTGGATTTTCCTAATTTTTTTTAATTAAGGCAATTAAGATGAATCTCCAAAAGATGTTTTTTTTATTCCTCTTTATAATCAACTTTAGCCTTGGGGGGGGGGTCAACTTTCTCAAGCTACTGTATTTATACATCATATAGCATTATTTAGTCTGAAAGAAGACATGTTATGGAAGCAAAATAGACAAAACATTTCAAAATATCATAGTTTTTGCCTTAATCCCAATACATTTACGATGATTTATATTTCTACAACGATTAAAAAAAACTAAATTTAATTCACTTTGAACTTAAGCTAATTAACAGCTTCGTTAAATCTGACAAACTGTCAGTTGACGTAGAAACGTCTTCAGACTCAAATGATGCGGTGAAGCGGCAAAGCTCCAACCGACAGACTCACATCGGACGGTCCGGATTCCTCCGACCGGGGTCCTGTGCTCCGGACCCGGGTCTCCGGTGAAGCCCGCAGCGGGGACTCGGAGGTCCTGGCCGGGCTTTGCTGCTGCTGTCGCCGGCTGCTCTGGTCCGCGTCCCCGGTGCCTCTAGCACGGAGCGTTACCATGGTGACGCCGCACACACACACACACAAAAGCTAGCTAACTCCCAAACCGTTAACGTTCAGCTAGCTTACCGGTAAATTAACGATAAAAGAGTACGGTAAAACGGAAATAAACACGCTCAAGTCTCTGGCGGTTGTTTTTCTCAGCTGAACAGGCTGCTGCTCCGTGTGTTGAGGCGAAGCTGAAACACAATCACCCCCCCAAAAAAAACACCCAAAAACCACCCTTGATAACGGGGTAACGGTACAGACTGATGTGTGGATTCAAAAACGACGTGATCTGCCGCCGCCTAGTGACGTCATGGCGTAATGTGCGTGAATAAACAAAAGAGAAGCAGGAAAAACAACAATAACAAACATTTAAATATAATTAAATAAATTAAGTTACCTATTTTAATATGTGTTGTTTATTATTATTATAAGTTTCATTATTTTAGAGCGCTATTTTTACAACACTTTAACCCTTGTGTTGCCTTCCTGTCAATAGTACCACTTTGTTTTTTTTATGAAATTAAATATATTTATTATTCAAATATTTTTGGTCGTATTCATCAAAACTTTTGTTGCTTTTTCCCGTGATGTTTTTGTCACTTTTTTCTGCGCCTTTTAAAGTTTTTGTGGTTTCTTCCCCCACGGTTTTTGAAGCTTTTGCGGAAATTTTTTTTTTACTTTTTCGTTACATTCTTTCATGCAATTTTTGAACACTATAAAATTTAATAAAACATCCAAATTTAAAGAAAGTAGTGGGCTGTTCATTTATTTTTTGTGAAGAGAATTGTGTGGAGCAATAAGCATTATCTTTCTCAAAATTTGTTTGAAAGAAAGCCACTTCTTTGATAGACATGTGTCTAGAGTGTGTGCAATGGTGGTGGTGCAAAAATTAACAGTGCAGGGATTGAACAGTGCAATATCTTATTAATCTGAGAAGATATCAAACTGCTTTAATCAGCAGGTCAGTTTATGGAGAGGAGATCTCTGCAGGAGAATCCTAACCAGGAGAAGCTGACTGTAGAGACACTAATGCTCCGTCTTCAGTTATTGTTTTCATTGAGACCAATGAGACCCCCCCCCCCTTCCCCTTCTAGCAGCCAAAAAATATCGCACAAAAATCACATATCGTACGCTTAAAGAATGATTTCAGAATGATTTATTGGTTATGTCACAAGTACATAATATGCAGCTCAAATGTCTTCAGAGTACATTAAAAAAGAAACATCGGATGAGTCCATGTCTTGGCTTTGTCCTTTAAAGAATTTGGATTAATTCAAATATTTGGGACTTAACACTTGTGTTGTCCTCTGTGTCACGGGGACTTGTTTATTTTATTTACATTTTGTAGTAGTCTGGCGTTGTTCTTCAGGGACCCCGAGGCCTTTTACAGTTCACGTCAACTGCTGTTGTGGCCTCGGTCTCGGAGACCGTTGATTATTTTTATGCAATTATATGTATGTTCCACATGCACGTTTGAGTGCAGGACGGGTCTCGGGACCCCGGAAGACGAGATGAGGCTAGCGGGATACGCGCTTGAGTGCAGGACGGGTCTCGGGACCCTGTAAGACGAGCTGAGGCTAGCGGGATATGCGCTTGAGTGCAGGACGGGTCTCGGGACCCCAGAAGACGAGGTGAGGCCAGCGGGATACGCGCTTGAGTGCAGGACGGGTCTCGGGACCCCAGAAGATGAGGTGAGGCCAGCGGGATACGCGCTTGAGTGCAGGACGGGTCTCGGGACCCTGTAAGACGAGATGAGGCTAGCGAGATTGGCATTTGAGTGCAGGACGGGTCTCGGGACCCCAGAAGACGAGGTGAGGCTAGCGGGATAAAGCGCTTGAGTGCAAGACGGGTCTAGGGACCCCAGAAGACGAGGTGAGGCCAGTGGGATACGCGCTAGAGTGCAGGACGGGTCTCGGGACCCTGGAAGACGAGATGAGGCTAGCGAGATTGGCGTTTGAGTGCAGGACGGGTCTCGGGACCCCAGAAGACGAGGTGAGGCCAGTGGGATACGCGCTTGAGTGCAGGACGGGTCTCGGGACCCCAGAAGACGAGGTGAGGCCAGTGGGATAAGCGCTAGAGTGCAGGACGGGTCTCGGGACCCCAGAAGACGAGAGGAGGCTAGCGGGATTGGCGTTTGAGTGCAGGACGGGTCTCGGGACCCCAGAAGACGAGACGAGGCTAGCGGGATTGGCGTTTGATTGCAGGACGGGTCTCGGGACCTCAGAAGACGAGACGAGGCTAGTGGGATTGGCGTTTGAGTGCAGGACGGGTCTCGGGACCCCAGAAGACGAGATGAGGCTAGCGGGATACGCGCTTGAGTGCAGGACGGGTCTCGGGACCCCAGAAGATGAGGCGAGGCCAGCGGGATACGCGCTTGAGTGCAGGACGGGTCTCGGGACCCCAGAAGATGAGGCGAGGCCAGCGGGATACGCGCTTGAGTGCAGGACGGGTCTCGGGACCCCAGAAGACGAGATGAGGCTAGCGGGATACTCGTAAGAGTGCAGGACGGGTCTCGGGACCCCAGAAGACGAGATGAGGCTAGCGGGATACTCGTAAGAGTGCAGGACGGGTCTCGGGACCTCAGAAGACGAGATGAGGCTAGCGGGAGAGTCTCTGGGACCCAAAGGACAACACAAGGGTTAAACTAATTAAAATGTTTTTTTAGACAGAAGCTACAAATATCTGATATTTGTCACCATCTGTCTTACAATCAATGGAGAAAATACACACACACACACACACACACACACACACTCTTCACTGAAGATTTCTTCAAAGTGTTTTGTGTGTTTTCAAAACTATTTCACCATCGGGGGTGTAATACACAGCAGGAAAACAACATGCTTATTAACCCAAAAAGAAAATAAAAACACATGCTTAAGCAAATAGTTCATGAATATGCACGTTCGCAATGAGAAAACCACACGAAAGACAGACAGTATGAACACTGGTTACCAGCAAATAACCAAAATTAAAAGTTAAAATGAATTTCAAAGCTTCTGCAGACAATGTTGACATCACCTGGGATAACAAGGAGATTCATTTCCATCTTTAAAAAGGCCAAACAGGCGTATAATCTTCAATTTCCTATCAATAAAACCAGATAACTAACACAAGTTCGTGACAGAAGCACATAAAAGCTTCTTAAAATGCATTTTTGCACCTTATGATTAATTCTACACGCTCAATAAAAACAAAAGTGCATTTACATCAGTGACTATTAAGAGTAAAAGCATTCCTCTGATACCACTTGTTTTAAAGCGCTCATATTCTGCTCGTTTTCAGGGTCATAGTTGTATTTAGAGGTTATACCAGAACAGGTTTCATGGTTAAATCTTCAAAATATACATAACACATAATAATAAAAGGAAATGGGAAAAGCCAAAAAGCAAAATATGAGCAATTTAAATTACTCCAGCTTATCACCAGCTTAAAATACAATGTGGACTTATTATTATATCCAAGCTAACACCTTTGTGACTGTGTGTATATATAATAATAAGCATTATTATTTTTATAATAATAATAAACTGTAGCCTGTTTACTACTTATCACATGTATTCTTTTTAAGTATTTCCGCATTTCTGTAGACTTCAAAAAAGCCTCAAGTTACATAACCCTGAACAGGAAGGACAACAGGAAGTTGTTTTTTTATAAGTGCAGAATGAGTTTGACGCCAATAAACTGATAATTATCTGCAGGAAATCTAAAGTCGCTGTTTATCTCGTTATTACGTGCCGAGATGAAGCCAAACGAATCGTTGGTTTTCTCTCTGAGGATTGTCGGCAGTAACAGTGAAGTATACTTTATATTTTTATATTTGTATTGAATAGATTTAATCAAGCAAAGGCACTTCAAAATGGCATTTTTACAGCTATTTCTTCTGTTTTCTGGTATTTTCGTGTCTTGTTGAGAGGTTTTTCTTCCCGAATGATACTGATGTCCTGCGTCCAGCTCCACCCATTTACCCAGAGCCCTTAAAGGTGTCCTCCCTAATCCCCCGATGAACACTAACAAGCCTCAGGTTTTAACCCCGGTTTTTCTAATTCTAGTGAGATTGGAGAACAATTTTGCATTAAATGCAAGAATAACAATCTCCATCAATATCTCCTTTACTAATAATATCCCCCTAATTCATGCACAGATGTGGTTTGAAATCTTTGGCTTCTAAGATCTCTATACTTTAGATATTTCAGGAGTCTCTTTAACGTGCTTCTGAATTCATATTAATTACATTCATAACAGGTCATACTTTTCTGAGTCTCTACTTATGAACTCCAAAACAAGCTCGCCTCACTTTTAGCCACTCGAGACAAACGATAAACTCTATTTTAGTATATTTTGTTTTCATAGCTACAAAATGCAACAACACAAGGCCTCATTGATGCTGTTTGAATACTGAAACTCATTCATCTGTAAATTAAAGTACACCCCGTCCCCTAAAACCCTTTATTTGGAGGCATTTTTTGAGCTTTTTATATGTACTTATTGTTGATTTTGAAATTCCCCTTTTCATTTGATGAATCCCAAACTAAAGTTATTTGTCTCATTGGACCTGATCATTGTCTTCGTGTCTCAGGTGGGGGGGAGGGGTTGCCTGCAGGGATGAACAGAGGTGTGAGTGAGTACATTATGTACAGTAGATACTAAGAAGATTTCAATCAGAGGATAAAGATACTCACCCCCGACTCCAGAGTCACCAGAAGAACCAGAGGTTCCAGATTCTTTGCTGTCGAGAGATTCATCTGAGCCTGTTAAGACAAAGAAAATGTACTTAGACACACACACACACACACACACACACACACACACACACACACACACACACACACACACACACACACACACACACACACACACACACACACACACACACACACACACACACACACACACACACACACACACACACACACACACACACACACACACACACACACACACACACACACACACACACACACACACACACACACACACAAACACACACCTCTCCATTTAGCGCATGTATAGGACCTGCGTATGTGTGTGTATTTCAGGCCTGTGTGTAGTTTAGATTAAACTTTATTGTCATTTACCAGGTACAAGGCAACGAAATGCAGTTTATTTCTAACCAGAAGTGCAATAGCAGCAGGTGCAGGATATACATGTAGTGTGTAATAACAAAGGGGACCTAATAAAAAGTATAAATTATTAGAAAAAAAGCACTAAACACAGTGAAATTACATGTCCTGTTTTTAGGTCCACCACCTTCACTAACACATTGTCTGAAACCCTGAATCTCTGTGTAATCACACGTTGGCACATACACAAATAATGTCTAGAGGAAATCACTCACCCTGTAGGAGAGGCTGGTCCACGCCGGCTTGCTGCTGGTTGTTGGTAGCCCCGTTAGTTCCTTACCAAACACACAGAGACACAAACCATTAAGGCCGACCTGCTGCAACCGGTTTTGTATACATCATGTTAACATTACATCATTATTTTTATGCTCATCATCACCACACAAAGAAAATCATAGAACAGTTATTTATTAATAGTAAATATACTTTTGTTTGACCTTTCATTTTAAATTATACATTTTATACATTTAACAAGACTTTTTGGGGGGGGGGGGCTGCAGGGATGAACAGAGGTGTGAGTGAGTACATTATGTACAGTAGATACTAAGAAGATTTCAATCAGAGGATAAAGATACTCACCCCCGACGCCAGAGTCATCAGAGCTTTCAGATTCTTTGCTGTTGAGAGATCCACCTGAGCCTGTAAACACACACACACACACATATGAACTGCCACAATAATGATAATATGGAGAGATATTGTCATAATTAGGCGAATGAGCTTGATGCACAATCACATCTTTCTAGAGGAAAACTCACCTTTGAGATCTTCGTTCTCTTTGTCTGTGTTAGCATCGCCGTCGACGTTCATGTCAACACACACAAAGACACACGTTTTATTATAATACTCTACATACAATCACATAATTCTAAAAAATAAATCATTTCTAGAGGAAAACACTCACCCTCTAGGAGAGGTTCCTTCACGCCGGCTGGCTGGTTGTTGGTAGCCCCGTTAGTTCCTTACCAAACACACAGAGACACAAAACATTAAGGCCGACCTGCTGCAACCGGTTTTATATACATCATGTTAACATTATTGTTTTCATGCTTATCACAACCACACAAAAGGAAATCATAGAACAGTTATTTACTAACAGGAACCAGCATACACCATTGTTTGACCTTTCATTTTAAATTATACATTTAACAAGACTTTTGGGTTTCCTCCCCGGATCTATATTATAACCAACAATATAGATCCCATTAGTACAAAAACACACAGGAGTGAAATTAGAAATGTTAATTAAAACACGGGCTTGGGCGACAGCTAGTATTTCAAATTGTGCGATCGTGGCTGCTCGAGTTCACCGATAGGCTGATCGGCAGACAGGCTGCACCTCATTGGTCGGAACATGTTACGGCTATGCGGAGCGACGTTCACTTTCATTAATGAAACTACACCGGCTAGGCTGTCCTGCTTCTTGGGTGGATGACATGCTGACGGGGCACGCCTCCCGATACAATATCATCACGATGCATATGCCACGATACAATATTATTGCGATTTTTAACATATTGCAATATATAAGCTTTTCTCCAACTTCTAATTTTTCCCCAAAAGGAAACTTATCAACATGTTTCATCTAAAAAGAAACACACACACACACACATATATGAACTGCCACAATAATGATAATATGGAGAGATATTGTCATAATTAGGCGAATGAGCTTGATGCACAATCACATCTTTCTAGAGGAAAACTCACCTTTGAGAGCTTTGTTCTGTTTGTCTGTGTTAGCATCGCCGTCGACGTTCATGTCAACACACAAAGACACACACACACAAAGACACACGTTTTATTATAATACTCTACATACAATCACATAATTCTAAAAAATAAATAATGTCTAGAGGAAAACACTCACCCTCTAGGAGAGGTACCTTCACGCCGGCTGGCTGGTTGTTGGTAGCCCCGTTAGTTCCTTACCAAACACACAGAGACACAAAACATTAAGGCCGACCTGCTGCAACCGGTTTTATACCTGTTACACATCATGTTAACATTACGTTGTTGTTTTCATGCTCATCACCATCACAAGAGAAATCATAGAACATGCTGACACCAGACGCCTACCGATACGATATCATCACAATACGATATTATTATGATTTTTAACATATTGCAATATTCTGAAATTTATAACCTTTTTTCCAACTTCTAATTTTTCACCAATTTCTAATGACGTCCCCAAAAGGAAACTTATCAACATCCGTTTTATCTAAAAAGAAACATTTCTCTGTTTGTTCATCTCACTTCAATGTTATTGCTGCAAAACGGGACAAACTGACCATCACATATATAATAATATATAATAAAAGATCCATACTTGGCGCCTGTGTATCGATACAGTATTGCTACTGAAAATATGGCGATACCATGATATATCGATTACTTTTGGGTTTCCTTCTGATTATAACAATATAAATATTAATATTGTTAGCACAAAAACACACAAAAGCAAATGTCATAACTTTAAATAAAGCTCTTACCAGGGGTGGTAGTTACTCCAGTAAGTGAATGAACTGTGAATCAAAAATTAAGACAACGTTCAGGGGGCAAACTACACGTAGGTAAAGCAAAGGGTAAACCTTGTTGATGCAGCTTTCAATAAGTGGACAAAAATACTTACGACTGGTCAGTTTGTTTGAACGTGACCCTGTGAAGAAGAGAAAAGTGTGATTAGTTGTTACGGTTACAGAGACGGCGGCCTGCAGGGAGCGCACACATAATATATAATTGACATGTTTTCCTATATCAATGTTCTCTTTAATTCCTCAAAATAACATGATTGATTCCACACAACGCTCTTTGCCAAGTACAAATCTCTACTTTCATTAATTTTGGGGCGTCTTATTCAATTTTATAGCATTTGAAACCAAATTGAAGTGTTTTTGAAATAGTATTGAGAGTAAAAGTTGACATATTCCAGTCTGTGATTATCATCAACATCCATTCCTTTAATTTTAGTCTCAATAATTCCTAATTTCTGCTTTTCTAACTCAAACATTCGGTATAATTTCCTATAAATGAGGTTTATTGATCATAAATTCCACAAATAACTATAAAACTAAAGTTAATAAGTTAATGTTACGTAGTGTTAAAACATCAAATAAAGTGACAAACATTGAACAAAAAGCGCCAAAAGTGTTGAAAAAAAAGTTAAAAACAGATAAAAAGCGTTAACAAATTTTCACAGGAAGACCACACGAGGGTTAAAGAGGACGATAGTTTATTTATATATATATATATATATATATATATATAGATAGTTATATACCTACCAATAATTCCTTTTTTGTACAAGACAAACAGCACCGCCCCGACCGCGACCGTGAAAAGGATCCCGAGCACGGCTCCGATCGCCATGCCGATGATTCCTCCAGACATGTCAGGAACTTTATGATCTAAAACACAGAAAACATTTTTTAATCAATTACCTTTCAATATGTTATCACACACACACACACACACACACACACACAAACAGCTACACACACACTCATACAGCTACACACACACACACACACGGCTACACACAAACAGCTACACACACACACACACACACACAAACAGCTACACACACACACACTCATACAGCTACACACACTCATACAGCTACACACACACAGCTACACACACACACTTGGCTACACACACACACAGCTACACACACACACACTTGGCTACACACAAACAGCTACACACACACACACGGCTACACACATACACTTGGCTACACACAAACAGCTACACACACACACACACAAACAGCTACACACAAACAGCTACACACACACAGCTACACACACACAGCTACACACACACACAGCTACACACACACACAGCTACACACACACACACACAAACAGCTACACACAAACAGCTACACACACACACAGCTACACACACACAGCTACACACACACACACACACACACACACTTGGCTACACACAAACAGCTACACACACACACACACACACACACACACAGCTACACACACACACACAGACTCACACACACACACACACACACTCACACACACACACAGTGTATTGAAGTGTTGTACCTGTGTCTCCCTGCCTGTCTCCTAAATATTCTATTTGTGGGGTTTCATGTATTGATTTTCCTTGTGACACATTCTGCGGTACGGTACTTTCAATCATTCGAGACCCTTAAATAAACATGTCAACAAGAAGAAAATGTGACTGAAATAAATGAAGTTTCTCACCCCACTCCTCCTCGACGTGCAAGTTGGACGCCTGATGAATCACTTCACAGGTGTAGGTAGACAAGTCGCTCCGTAAGATCTCCACGCCGTCTCTTCTCTGGAAGGTGCCGTCCCCGTTGGGTCGTACGCCGGTGGACTCGACTCCGTCCGCTACAGTTAGGATACGGCTGTTCCTCTTCATGCGCAGGGTGATTTCTTTTGGTAAGAAACCCGTGGCCAGGCACGTCAAGCGGATGTTTGCTTCCACTTTGGTATTCCTCGTAAACAGGTGCACCTTCGGAGGAACTGGAAACACAAAAAACGCAAAAAAAGGGGGTTTTATTTTAAATTAAGGAGACAAAAAGTTACTGTTATACTAAAACTAGAAACATCAAACACTGCTGTGACACAAGCCTCCATTTTCTAACTTCCCGCCTTGTTAAAACTGATTGTCGGTCTGGATTTGATGATGACTGCTAGTGAATGTTTGGGGTTTGGGGTTTGCGAGGGTTGGGTTTCAGTAGCCAGGTCTATATTGGATTTGTCTCCATACATCTTCATCCGCTTATCCGGTATCGGGTCTCGGGGGCAGCAGCGCCAGCAGGGGACCCCAAACTTCCCTTCCCCGAGCCACATCAACCAGCTCCAACTGGGGGATCCTGAGGCGTTCCCAGGCCAGGTTGGAGATATAATCTCTCCACCTAGTCCTGGGTCTTCCCCGAGGCCTCCTCCCAGCTGGACGTCCCTCCATCTAGTCCCGGGTCTTCCCCAAGGCCTCCTCCCAGCTGGACGTCTCTCCACCTAGTCTTGGGTCTTCCCCGAGGCCTCCTCCCAGCTGGACGTCCCTCCACCTAGTCCTGGGTCTTCCCCAAGGCCTCCTCACAGCTGGACGTCTCTCCACCTAGTCTTGGGTCTTCCCCGAGGCCTCCTCCCAGCTGGACGTCTCTCCATCTAGTCCCGGGTCTTCCCCAAGGCCTCCTCCCAGCTGGACGTCTCTCCACCTAGTCTTGGGTCTTCCCCGAGGCCTCCACCCAGCTGGACGTCCCTCCATCTAGTCCCGGGTCTTCCCCAAGGCCTCCTCCCAGCTGGACGTCCCTCCATCTAGTCCCGGGTCTTCCCCAAGGCCTCCTCCCAGCTGGACGTCTCTCCACCTAGTCCTGGGTCTTCCCCGAGGCCTCCTCCCAGCTGGAGGTGCCTGTACCACCTCCCTAGGGGTGCCCCCAGGACGCATCCTAACCAGATCCCCTGAGGAAACCCATTACAGCTGCTTGTACCGGCCGAAATGTGGTTCCAGGCTGGAAAAACACATTAATTCCTTCCAATACTAAAGCTACTTCTATTATCTGTAGATATAATGAAATTAAGAACACAGTAAAGATTTCCTGTCATACGTACTGGCTTCTTGGAGCTGCTTTTGTCCAAAATTTACGAACTTCTCCAACCAATCGATGCACTCGTTCTCCAGGTAGCCTTTGGTGTATTCTTTTAGGACCTGGACATCGTCCCACTTTCTCTTGGTCTGGACTGCGGCGTCAGTTGGGGCGACCCAGACGCTGTTGCTGTCGTCAAATGACAGGAAGTCGTTTCCGTCGTAGCTGTACATGTCCATGCCGTCGATGAACGTCATCTTGCCGTCCTGTAATTTGCCCTTGCAGCCATGCATCCACTGAAGAACATGGGTATCTGAAAGCAAATCATTTAGATTATTGGGTTACACATATACGACAGATTAAAGCAAATATAATCAATAAAAGATGTGATGAGAAATGCAACAAAAATAACTAAATAGCAAATAATCAGTGTTGTCAACAGGGACGTTGTAGAGCGTCCTCTGGTGGACAGACTATGCAACGCCATCACTAACAGGGACGTTGTAGAGCGTCCTCTGGTGGACAGACTGTGCAACGCCATCACTAACGGGGACGTTGTAGAGCGTCCTCTGGTGGACAGACTGTGCAACGCCATCACTAACGGGGACGTTGTAGAGCGTCCTCTGGTGGACAGACTATGCAATGCCATCACTAACAGGGACGTTGTAGAGCGTCCTCTGGTGGACAGACTATGCAACGCCATCACTAACAGGGACGTTGTAGAGCGTCCTCTGGTGGACAGACTGTGCAACGCCATCACTAACGGGGACGTTGTAGAGCGTCCTCTGGTGGACAGACTGTGCAACGCCATCACTAACGGGGACGTTGTAGAGCGTCCTCTGGTGGACAGACTACGCAACACCATCACTAACGGGGACGTTGTAGAGTGTCCTCTGGTGGACAGACTATGCAACGCCATCACTAACAGGGACGTTGTAGAGCGTCCTCTGGTGGACAGACTATGCAACGCCATCACTAACAGGGACGTTGTAGAGCGTCCTCTGGTGGACAGACTATGCAACGCCATCACTAACGGGACGTTGTAGAGCGTCCTCTGGTGGACAGACTATGCAACGCCATCACTAACAGGGACGTTGTAGAGCGTCCTCTGGTGGACAGACTATGCAACGCCATCACTAACAGGGACGTTGTAGAGCGTCCTCTGGTGGACAGACTATGCAACACCATCACTAACGGGGACGTTGTAGAGCGTCCTCTGGTGGACTATGCAACGCCATCACTAACAGGGACGTTGTAGAGCGTCCTCTGGTGGACAGACTATGCAACACCATCACTAACAGGGACGTTGTAGAGCGTCCTCCGGTGGACAGACTATGCAACGCCATCACTAACGGGGACGTTGTAGAGCGTCCTCTGGTGGACAGACTATGCAACACCATCACTAACAGGGACGTTGTAGAGCGTCCTCTGGTGGACAGACTATGCAACGCCATCACTAACAGGGACGTTGTAGAGTGTCCTCTGGTGGACAGACTATGTAATGCCATCACTAACGGGGACGTTGTAGAGCGTCCTCTGGTGGACAGACTATGCAACGCCATCACTAACGGGGACGTTGTAGAGCGTCCTCTGGTGGACAGACTATGCAACGCCATCACTAACGGGGACGTTGTAGAGCGTCCTCTGGTGGACAGACTATGCAACGCCATCACTAACAGGGACGTTGTAGAGCGTCCTCTGGTGGACAGACTATGCAACGCCATCACTAACGGGGACGTTGTAGAGCGTCCTCTAATCTCACCCGTGTCATTCTGTCTCATTCGATCCTGCAGGATGTCGATGTTGACCTTGAACCACTGCTGCTTGCTCTGGCGGGACTGCGTGCCTTTGACCCAGTAGTCTGCAGGCAGCTTCTCCTTCATCCACTCCTGTTTGGGAACTTTCTTCTGGCCGTCGCTGTCAAAGTAGTCGATCATCCTGTTGTTCAGCAGACCCATGGCCGTGAACTCGTGGAGGCCCAGGAGTCCCACGGGTTTGGAGAAGGCCGTGTAGATGTAGGTGAGGGAATGAATCTCTGAGGAGGGAGAAAGACAGACAGATGTGTATTAGACGAGGAAGATAGACATCTCTTTATGGATCCTTTTGGGGTGGACTCCCGCAAGGAAATTGAAATTTCCGGCAGTAGTTTGCAGCAAGACAAAAATACAGTATGGAGGGAAAAGATAAAGAAAAAAGAACAACAACAACAATAAAACCTTCCGCTATAAACAGATAAGATAAGCACCAGATAGATTTAGTGAGACCTAACCGTCCAAATATTGAGACAGAGAGAGACTTTTTTTTTTGAGACATGTCTCGCTGTCTGAGCGTCTTCCATTGACTCCGGAGGACGTCCCACGGCTTGTCCTAACCTTAGTCGGCCATTTCCTTCACGAGTTCCTGATAAATTAAATTCAGAAAGTCTCTCGTCTCCCTGTCCGTCCACGTCCATCTGTCTTTGTTGACGCCCGCCAGGTGTGCAGACACACAAATGTCCAACTGCATCGCACTGAGGGTTGGGCACCGAAACCTGAACAACTACCGGTGTCATCCTGCCTGTGGCCATTAGACTTTATACCTCCTCCCTCTAAGTGTCGACACACACACACACACACACACACACACACACACACACACACACACACACACACACACACACACACACACAAAATATATTTTGTAATACTCTGCTGCTACTATTTATTCATTATTAATGTTCACAGTTACAACTCCTTAATTATGTAAATACTTTATCATAAAAATTCCATTATTACGCCTATCAAGGAAACACACACACACACACACACACACACACACACACACGTAAAACAGGAAAGAGACCTGAAACCTAACTGAGATGCTTTGTGTCGTAACTTCTGCCAAAATGTATGTGTGCGTTTCTGCATGCGAATTCCTGTATGTATGTGATTGTGAGTGTGTGTGAGTTCCTGTTAGTGTGTGTGTGTGCTTGTCTTTGAGCTTCTGTCAGTCTGTGTGTGTGTGTGTGTGTGTGTGTGTGTGTGTGTGTGTGTGTGTGTCTTGGCTACACGCATTTAGCACCAGTAAGGCATGATGTGCATCTCTTCCTGTCCGACTTCCTGTGTAGCCTCCAATGAGAACACGGCTTGGTAGGAAACTGTGGTAAAGCTTCACACTGATGCATTAACGTGTGTATCAAAGATGCGTTACAAGTGTGTGTGTACTTATGTACAAATAAAAACAAAATGTACAAATAAAAACAAAATGTACAAATAAAAACAAAATGTACAAATATCAGATTTTTTATATCGACTTCAAGCTCAAGTTAGAAACTGAGAAACTAGAATTAATATAAAACATATCTTTAAAACATAAAACACAATTTACACACACACACACACAGGAAGTCTCTCACTCACACACACACACAGGAAGTCTCTCTCACTCACACACACACACA
>JABXJD010000494.1:200000-210000 GCA_013375575.1 Percina caprodes | reverse complement strand
TATTTGTACTGTATATATATATATATATATATATATATATATATATATATATATATATATATATATATATACACAGTATATATGTATAACTTCACTTTTTGTATGCTTTTAAAGCAAAAATCCGAATTTGTAAAGCAACTAAAGCTGTGAGATGAATATACAGTAATGCAGTAAAAAGTACAATATTTGGCACTGAGATGTACAAGTACAGCATGAAGTACCTTAACTTCACTTTGCACCACTAGTCCGATGACACTGAATCAAACATCCAACCCCAAAACCGGTTGAGTTTTGTATTACAACTCTTTATTCGTTGCCAACAGATTCACACACAAGGCATACTTCCAATATATGTACATATATTTACATATATATATATTATTAGACTTTGGATTTGACAGAAATACTTTGACCTTTACATTCCACTTTTGCAGAGATTGAGAAGATTTAACATCCTTTCTGTCTTTCTGTGCATGCGGCCACTAAAGAAGAAGAAGTCTCCTTTGAGGCAAACAAAGAGAGAATATAACCACTTTGTGCAGTGTAGAATCCATTTAATACCATATAATGATTATTATATACCATATGATTCATGTATTGGAATAGCACTGGCCATTTTAGACCCTTGTTGGGGGTGGGGGGGGGCTAAAGCCACATTTCATCTCAGCCCTGCTAAAAATTATAATAATAAAAACAATTTTCATTTTAATTAAAAAAAAACAACAATTTTAGTGCTTTCACGTTAGAGTTTGCGGACTTGAAAAATTGAAAGTTGATTAATTGAAATATGGAAATATATGATTGAAAGGGCTTTATTTTGGGGTGTGTGTGTGGGGGTTAATATCCTGTGTTGCTGTCGGCGATGCTATGCACCTGTAACCCCGTCAAGGAAAGGGTCAACAGAGACGCAACGTTGGCCAATCAGAGGAGGCTGTGCAAGACTCCCACCAATGAAATTGCTCAATGCAGAACATTGTGTCAAATTGGTCGTTATTACTGCAATTTATAAGTGTCAAAGTGTTCAGGAGCTCTGAGATTATTGGCTGAAGAAATGACTGATTTAAAGGGGTGGGGGTGGGGGTCTCATTAGGGACTGGCTGAGCCCCCCTTACAGGTCTGATCCTAGATTCGCCCCTGTTGAATAGTATCACACTGTTCTCAGATTTAAATGTTATGTTGATTTTGTTGATGGAGGCGTTAAATGTCATTTGTGTCCATGTCCTGACTGTTTCTCTTGAACGTTTTCTCAAACTTAAAGGAGCAGTGTGTAGGGTTTAGGGGGACATCTTGTGTAGGGTTTAGGGGGACATCTTGTGTAGGGTTTAGGGGGACATCTTGCATTGAGGTTGCAGACTGAAACTTACTAGGTACTTTAACACCTGAAAGGCCGTCTCTACAGCCAACACGTTCTCACTCCCATCCCCAAAAGTCTTTGTTATTGATGGAAAAAGTCACTTTTTGACACTCTGGGTCGGGACTCTTGGGCTGCATTCGGCCTGTTGCCCTCATGTTGTCCTCATGTTGTCTTCATGTTGCCCTCATGTTGTCCTCATGTTGTCCCCATGTTGTCCCCATGTTGTCCTCATGTTGCCCTCATGTTGTCCTCATGTTGTCCCCATGTTGTCCTCATGTTGTCCTCATGTTGTCCTCATGTTGCCCTCATGTTGTCCTCATGTTGTCCCCATGTTGTCCCCATGTTGTCTTCATGTTGTCCTCATGTTATCCTCATGTTGTCCCCATGTTGTCCTCATGTTGTCCTCATGTTGTCCTCATGTTGTCCTCATGTTGTCTTCATGTTGTCCTCATGTTGTCCCCATGTTGTCCCCATGTTGTCCCCATGTTGTCCTCATGTTGCCCTATATCAATGTTCTTTTTAATTCCCCAAAATAACATGATTGATTCCACACAACGCTCTTTGCCAAGTACAAATCTCTACTTTCATTAATTTTGGGGCGTCTTATTCAATTTTATAGCATTTGAAACCAAATTGAAGTGTTTTTGAAATAGTATTGAGAGTAAAAGTTGACATATTCCAATCTGTGATTATCATCAACATCCATTCCTTTAATTTTAGTCTTAATAATTCCTAATTTCTGCTTTTAACTCAAACATAAGGTATAATTTCCTATAAATGAGGTTTATTGACCATAAATTCAAAAATATTGAATTGACAATGCACGTTTCAGTGACAAAAACAGGACATTAACCCCCGCGTCCTGGGTGAAAGAAACATTTTGGTTGCCGAGAATCATTAAAATACATTTCTAACTCTGCAGTGGCATGTTGCCAGGAGGCCGTGTGCATTGCTCAGCATATCGTCCCCCCATATGGGAACAAGCCTGTTGACGGAAGCGTCTCCTCACAGCTTAATCCTCTTTTCATCCCATTTAAAAGCCCCCTCCCTCACGAGTTCCACTTATTCCCTCACCATCCCCTGTTGGTCCATCTTTTCCTCCCAAAGCGGAAACCAAATCCTCCTTTCTCCCTGCTGACGGCCTGCAGGCCTCCGGCGAAGGAGGTCAGGGCTTCCTTCCTTTTCCCTCCATCTTCCCCTTCCCCCCCCTTCTGATAGTCCATCCTCTCCAGAGAGTGACCCCCAGGGAAGGGCGACAGCGGCGGGGCTTCCAGGTCTCCTCTCTGGGCCCTCAGCAGCGCCTCTTCCCAGGACCGGTCCTCCTCCTCCGACTCCTCCGCCCCCTTCTCCTCCTCCCAGGGGCCCAGCACGGCGTTCTGGGGGTCTTGACGCCACTTGGCCCAGGCGTCGTGCCGGACGAGCCACTTGGCCCTCGGGTAGAGCTGTAACAAATCCACATGTTGGAGTACAGAGATAATGTTTCAGTCAACCTTACACATATTTATTTATTTATTTACTACTTTATTTATTTATTTACTACTTTATTTATTTATTTATTTACTACTTTATTTATTTATTTATTTATTTATTTTTTATTACTTTCTTTATTTATTACTTTCTTTATTTTTTATTTTATTTATTACTTTATATATTTTTTATTACTTTATTATTTATTAATGAATTTAATTTAATTTAATTTAATTTAATTTAATTTAATTTAATTTAATTTAATTTAATTTAATTTATTTCTTTATATTTTTATATTTTAATTTTAAAATTTTAAAATTTTTTTTATTTATTTATTGCTTTTTAAAACAAATTAAAGTGTTGATTGAATCCCAGGATACATCTTTCTGTTTATCCCTGTCATGTGACCCAGCTTTCTAACTGTTTCTACCCCCCCCCCTCCCATGTTGATTTTGGTGCTCTGAATGTGTACAGGGTGTGTAACCAACAATTAAAATACTAACAAAAATATATAATCCAACTAATCACTTATACAATAACAATTTGGCATATTGAAACAAATTACATTTACTTCCTGTAGATTTCACAGCAACACTACTGGAGATGATTTACAGCAGCGTGCTGTAAAGTACATTACAACCTTGTCGCCATAACAACATCACAGTAGTCTAAGTCTGTTACTGTAGAAATCACAATATAGCCGCTATAGTACTGTATATAGTACACTACTGTATTTTTACAGAAAGACAGACACAGATAGAAGGACAAAAAAGACAGAACAGACAGAAAGACAGATAAAAAGAAAGACAAAAAGAAAGACAGAAAGATAGAAAGACAGAATCACAGTAGTTAAAGCATTACTGTAAAAAATCACAATATAGCCTCTGTAGTACTGTAAATAGTAAGAAAGAAAGAAAGAAACACAAACAGACAGAAAGAAAGACATAAAAGACAGAGACAAAGACCGAAAGAAAGACAAAAAAGACAACGAAAGAGAGAAGGAAAGAAAGAAAGAACGACAAATAGAATCACAGTAGTCTAAGTATTACGTTAAAAAAATCACAATACATCCACTATAGTACTGTAAAAAGTGAACTACTGTATTTTTACTTTTCTATCCTATGTTGTGTGTAATTTTTTTGAATTTTACAGTAAATACATAAAATACTATAAATGGAGTACGGGACCTTTACTGTGAAAAGATTTCACAGGAACTTGCGGCGAGTCGCTGCCATGGTTACTGTAAATTTTACGTTAAATTTTTTACAGTGAACAATTACCATCGACAGTGTTAGCCCGTTATCTAATGTCGGTGATTAATTAGGAAGAAACTGTGATTATGTGAAATCATTTGTAATTTATTACCAAGAAACTGTGATTATGTGAAATAATTTGTAATTTATTACCAAGAAACTGTGATTATGTGAAATAATTTGTAATTTATTACCAAGAAACTGTTATTATGTGAAATAATTTGTAATTTATTACCAAGAAACTGTGATTATGTGAAATAATTTGTAATTTATTACCAAGAAACTGTGATTATGTGGAATAATTTGTAATTTATTACCAAGAAACTGTGATTATGTGAAATAATTTGTAATTTATTACCAAAAAACTGTGATTATGTGAAATAATTTGTAATTTATTTCCAAGAAACTGTGATTATGTGAAATAATTTGCAATTTATTAACAAGAAACTGTGATTATGTGAAATAATTTGTAATTTATTACCAAGAAACTGTGATTATGTGAAATAATTTGTAATTTATTACCAAGAAACTGTGATTATGTGAAATAATTTGACCATTATGTGGTAATTGTTGCAGGCCTACCCTCGGGTCGTCCAGAGCGGCCTGGAGGTGCAGCAGGGCGGACTCCAGCTCGGCCGCCCCCCCCGTGGGCAGGAGGGTGGGGGGGGCGGGGGGGGAGCGGGGGTACGAGGTGACGGCCCGCGGGGCGAGGCACAGCAGGGCGAGGGACAGGAGGCGGAGCTTCAACGCACCGAGATGGAAACAAAGACCCATCTGGAAATAAGTTAGTTAGTTAGTTAGTAAGTAAGTAAGTTAGTAAGTAAGTTAGTAAGTTAGTAAGTAAGTAAGTTAGTAAGTTAGTAAGTTAGTAAGTTAGTGAGTTAGTAAGCTAGTAAGTTAGTTAGAAAGTTAGTAAGTTAGTAAGTTATTGAGTTAGTTAGTAAGTTTGTAAGTTAGTGAGTTAGTTAGTGAGTTAGTTAGTGAGTTAGTGACTTAGTTAGTAAGTTAGTTAGTAAGTAAGTTAGCGAGTTAGTGAGTTAGTTAGTAAGTTAGTAAGTTAGTGAGTTAGTGAGTTAGTTAGTAAGTTAGTAAGTTAGTAAGTTAGTGAGTTAGTAAGTTAGTGAGTTAGTAAGTTAGTTAGTTAGTTAGTAAGTTAGATAGTAAGTTAGTAAGTTGGTGAGTTAGTTAGTAAGTTAATTAGTAAGTTAGTAAGTTGGTAAGTTAGTGATTTAGTTAGTGACTTAGTAAGTTAGTTAGTAAGTTAGTTAGTTAGTTAGTTAGTTAGTAAGTTAGTAAGAAAGTAAGTTAGTAAGTTAGTAAGTTAGTTAGTTAGTAAGTAAGTAAGTAAGTTAGTAAGTTAGTAAGAAAGTAAGTTAGTAAGTAAGTAAGTTAGTAAGTTAGTAAGAAAGTAAGTTAGTAAGTTAGTGAGTTAGTGAGTTAGTTAGTAAGTTAGTAAGTTAATAAGTTAGTTAGTAAGAAAGTAAGTTAGTTAGTAAGAAAGTAAGTTAGTAAGAAAGCAAGTTAGATAGTTAGTTGGTAAGAAAGTAAGTTAGTAAGTAAGTTAGTAAGTTAGTGAGTTAGTTAGTAAGTAAGTTAGTGAGTTAGTAAGTTAGTAAGTTAGTAAGAAAGTAAGTTAGTAAGTTAGTAAGTTAGTGAGTTAGTAAGTTAGTAAGTTATTGAGTTAGTTAGTTAGTTAGTAAGTTTGTAAGTTAGTGAGTTAGTTAGTAAGTTAGTGACTTAGTAAGTTAGTTAGTAAGTTAGTGAGTTATTAAGTTAGTAAGTTAGCGAGTTAGCGAGTTAGCGAGTTAGCGAGTTAGTGAGTTAGTAAGTTATTGAGTTAGTTAGTAAGTTAGTAAGTTAGTAAGTTAGTTAGTTAGTAAATTGGTAAGTTGGTAAGTTAGTTAGTAAGTTAATTAGTAAGTTAGTTAGTAAGTTGGTAAGTTAGTGACTTAGTTAGTGACTTAGTAAGTTAGTTAGTAAGTTAGTTAGTTAGTAAGTTAGTTAGTTAGTAAGTTAGTAAGAAAGTAAGTTAGTAAGAAAGTAAGTTAGTAAGTTAGTTAATAAGTTAGTTTGTAAGAAAGTAAGTTAGTAAGTCAGTAAGTTAGTAAGTAAGTTAGTAAGTTAGTAAGAAAGTAAGTTAGTTAGTAAGAAAGTAAGTTAATAAGTAAGTTAGTAACTTAGTAACTTAGTAAGAAAGTAAGTTAGTAAGTTAGTGAGTTAGTTAGTAAATTAGTAAGTTAATAAGTTAGTAAGTAAGAAAGTAAGTTAGTTAGTAAGTTAGTTAGTAAGAAAGTAAGTTAGTTAGTAAGTTAGTTAGTAAGTTTGTTAGTAAGAAAGTAAGTTAGTAAGAAAGCAAGTTAGTTAGTTAGTTGGTAAGAAAGTAAGTTAGTAAGTTAGTGAGTTAGTTAGTAAGTTAGTAAGTTAGTAAGTTAGTGAGTTAGTGAGTTAGTGAGTTAGTTAGTAAGGTAGTTAGTTAGTAAGTTAGTGAGTTAGTAAGTTAGTGAGTTAGTGAGTTAGTGAGTTAGTTAGTAAGTTAGTGAGTTAGTAAGTTAGTTAGTAAGTTACATTTCGCAAACAACATTTTACAAATAACGACATTTCACAAACTCTACACGTTTTGTGTCTTCTGACATGTCGTTGTGTTTCGTCCTTCAGGGCCACCGTACGAGTACGAGTGCCACAACAACATTTTGTCAAATTATATAAAACACAGCTTTAGTAGCTGAGAGACGGGGCTGAGCACCAAATCCGGCACCAAATCGATGCTTATTGGCACCAAAATGCTTCTCAAATATCAAGAATCGAAAAAATGCCTCGTCATTCAATCTCCGACTTTAATATCTGAGGAGCTTCTCAGCATCAATCAGCCAATCAGCACTGTGATGGAAAATTACTTCTGAGCTTGATTTCATGTATGCGTCTGTAACCGGGGGTCGAACCTGCGGCTCTGGAACCGTACGGGGCTCTTTGCCTGCTCCTTTGGGGCTGTTTTATTGGTTGATTTTTTACTTTCTGAAACATATTACAGATAAGTAAAAACAACCCGCATGAATGCATCTGCCAATTATTTTAACCCTGGTGTCGGCTTCACCTTTCAGGACCTTCTCGTGTCCCTCGGGTCTAACTGACCCGGGACTTATTTGGGGTTTTTAAAAACAATTCTGAAAATAAAATTTTACTTCATAATCTATCAACAAAAAACATAGATGTCGTTAAAATGGGTTTAACTGACAGCGCTGCTCATTTGTCATTTCTTTTTGTTAAGATGGATTTCATGAAATTGGTAAAAAAAGAAAAGTCTTCAATAATAAGAAATGTCATCAAAGTCACGGTATCAAACATTTTTAACAATAACGATCGCTACTTACAGGAAATAAGCTATTAAATATCTCTATATATATCTATATATATTTAGATATAGATATATATAGATATACATATATACTGTACATGTACATACATACATAGATACATAAATATATATACATACATATATATGCACACACATACATATATACATATATATATATACACGTACATATATATACATACATATATATATATATATATATATATATATATATACTGTACATACATATACACACACACACACACACACATATATATATATATATATATATATATATATATATATATATATATATATATATATATATATATATCAGCATCAATGAAGAAAAAGAGGGGAAATATCCAGTTCGTCTTACCTTGTGTTGCGGTCTAACTTGTATCTTCTCAAACATTTGTCGCCTCTGACCTTTTTAAAAACTTGCTCGTCCTCCATCCTGCTCTCCCCACCCCCCCCCCCCCCCCCATTGGTCCCTCGGCCCTCTGACGCACACAAGGGCCGCGTCGACAGCCATAACCTTCATTCTTTCAGCTGAGAAACGCCGACCCACTTCAGAGACGAGCCCCATAGTGTCGTCTTGATTGTCACCGCTTGATTAGGGGACCAATTTATTAAGATGCTTGGGTGGACGGGGGCAGTTTGTGGCTTCTTTTGTCGCCATGGTCGACCATAATGGTCGCCGCGGGAAATCACAACCACCTGTAAGAATGTCATTCAGGCCGTCTGGCTCTGAGGAGTCGTGTCATTCCTCTGATTTAATTTCCCTCCAATTACACGACACGGCAGACGGTGGACGCCGGAACGACTCCACGCCATTTTAAGATTAACGCTCGCAGGTCAGGACCACAGGTGGGTGGTAACGAGCTACATTTACTCCTCTGCAGTTACTTGATTAAGTCTCTGCAGTTACTTGATTAAGTTTTTGAAACAAGTATACTTCTAGGAGTAGTTTTAAAGAACTTTTTACTTTTACTTGTGTGGATTAGTGAAGAAGAAGCTGTCTTCCTCCGCTACGTTAGGCTACAATGAGCTCCTTAATTTTCTTTTTACCTCTTTTTACTTCACTTTTTAGCTTCTACGTGTCATTGTGCCTCCCCCACGCCTCATTTTAATGCTTTATTTTGACAGAGAGAGACTTCCTCTAAAGGATCTACCACGCGACAATGTCGTTGTGCAGTCACGTGACCATACTCACACAGCTCGCCTCTGGCCCCGCCTATATCAGATACACCGATGTGATTGGTTCAGCTCCCCTCTGGCCCCGCCTATATCAGATACACCGATGTGATTGGTTCAGCTCGCCTCTGGCCCCGCCTATATCAGATACACCGATGTGATTGGTTCAGCTCGCCTCTGGCCCGCCTATATCAGATACACCGATGTGATTGGTTCAGCTCCCCTCTGGCCCGCCTATATCAGATACACCGATGTGATTGGTTCAGCTCGCCTCTGGCCCCGCCTATATCAGATACACCGATGTGATTGGTTCAGCTCGCCTCTGGCCCGCCTATATCAGATACACCGATGTGATTGGTTCAGCTATCTTCTGGCCCCGCCTATATCAGATACACCGATGTGATTGGTGCAGCTCGGCTACAAGGGCATAGTTAATGAGCAGCAATACTCGATGCCAGAGTGACTGAAATTTAAATCATGCTCTCGGAGAACTCTGGTTTTTCAACCACATTTGAGAAATATTGAGTTCATAAAGAACTCAGAGGAAAATAGTTTGTTAAAAATAACTTTCAACGTCAACATACAAGCTCTTTCTTGTGTACTCCAGCTGATCCAAGAGGCTTTTTATCTTGATATGTAGGAGAATTTTCTCTCAAAATATCCATCCATCCATCTTCGACCGCTTATCCGGTATCGGGTCTTGGGGGCAGCAGCTCCAGCAGGGGACCCCAAACTTCCCTTTCCCGGGCCACATCAACCAGCTCCGACTGGGGGATCCCGAGGCGTTCCCAGGCCAGGTTGGAGATATAATCTCTCCACCTAGTTCTGGGTCTTCCCCGAGGCCTCCTCCCAGCTGGACGTGCCTGGACCACCTCCCTAGGGAGGCCCCCAGGAGGCATCCTCACCAGATGCCCGAACCACCTCAACTGGCTCCTTTCAACGCGGAGGAGCAGCGGCTCTACTCCGAGCTCCTCTCGGAGGACTGAGCTTCTCACCCGATCTCTAAGGGAGACGCCAGCCACCCTCCTGAGGAAACCCATTTTGGCCGCTTGTACCTCTCAAAATATAAAAAGGAACAATTCATCCTTCAGTTAATCACAAAACATTCAACATCAACACATCTGGAGTTACGTGGTTGTAACTGAACATCTGCTCGATATCAGCCTCCGAGCTGGGTTTAGTTACCTGATACAAACCCAACATTTCCTTCTGATTTCCTTAAAAAAGACCTATTTTGCTTCTCAATTTTTTTTATATTTGTCGGATTTTCATAATAATGTAATAATAATAATATTAATAATGTAATAATAATAATAATGTAATAATAATGTAATAATAATGTAATAATAATAATAATGTAATAATAATGTAATAATAATG
>JABXJD010000494.1:187500-190000 GCA_013375575.1 Percina caprodes | reverse complement strand
TGTGTGTGTGTGTGTGTGTGTGTGTGTGGGGGGTCCACCCCAGGGGACCAATTAAAAACCAAAACAAAGGGTGTTAAAAAAGACGTCTGGGATCTGCACTTGAGCATGAAAAGACAACGGAAAGGTATCGTTTCCCTCCATCCGTTGGTTGTCTTCATGTTGTCCTCATGTTGTCTTTATGTTGTCCTCATGTTGTCCTCATGTTGTCCTCATGTTGTCTTCATGTTGCCCTCATGTTGTCTTCATGTTGTCCTCATGTTGTCCTCATGTTGTCTTCATGTTGTCTTCATGTTGTCCTCATGTTGCCCTCATGTTGTCTTCATGTTGTCTTCATGTTGTCTTCATGTTGTCCTCATGTTGTCTTCATGTTGTCCTCATGTTGTCCTCATGTTGTCTTCATGTTGTCTTCATGTTGTCCTCATGTTGTCTTCATGTTGTCTTCATGTTGTCCTCATGTTGTCCTCATGTTGTCCTCATGTTGTCTTCATGTTGTCCTCATGTTGTCCTCATGTTGTCTTCATGTTGTCCTCATGTTGTCCTCATGTTGCCCTCATGTTGTCTTCATGTTGTCCTCATGTTGTCTTCATGTTGTCTTCATGTTGTCCTCATGTTGTCTTCATGTTGTCTTCATGTTGTCCTCATGTTGTCTTCATGTTGCCCTCATGTTGTCCTCATGTTGTCCTCATGTTGTCCCCATGTTGTCCCCATGTTGTCCTATATCAATTTTCTTTTTAATTCCCCAAAATAACATGATTGATTCCACACAACGCTCTTTGCCAAGTACAAATCTCTACTTTCATTAATTTTGGGGCGTCTTATTCAATTTTACAGCATTTGAAAAACAAATTAAAAAAATATATATATATAACCTATATATCACTATATATAACCTGTATATCACTATATATACAACCTATATATCACTATATATACAACCTATATATCACTATATATACAACCTACATATCACTATATATACAACCTACATATCACTATATATACAACCTATATATCACTATATACAACCTATATATCACTATATATACAACCTATATATCACTATATATACAACCTACATATCACTATATATACAACCTACATATCACTATATATAACCTATATATCTCTATATATATATACAACCTATATATCACTATATATAACCTGTATATCACTATTTATAACCTATATATCACTATATACAACCTATATATCACTCACCTGCCTGTTTCCATGGTGATACATCTGAGAGCAGACACCAGGTGGCGGTGTCGAGCTGTACTCATGCAGATCCTCTTGCTTGGTTTCATTTCAGGAGGATCAGAAATAGCAGAGATGCTTTTGAAGAAGTAACTTGTTTCAGGATGAAGTCAAACATACGTCAAGCTCAAAACAATTATTTATTTCCTGAATAGTAAAAATTACACAGAGGTTGTTGTCGTCTTTTGCTCGACCAGCAACAAATGATACTTATGATCTTGTATTTTACTGCATGTATAACTCTTTGGCAACTGGCTGATATTTATTTACATCAAAACTATGAAAAGTGGCGGTTTAGGATCCATTATGAAATGGTTAAAGTGCTGCAAACAAATTTTTTTTGTTACAGGCAAAAAAAAAACATTTTTTACCGTCAAAAAAATGTGTTTTTACAGTCAAAAAATTTAGTTTTTACAGTCAAAAAAATGTTTTTTTTACAGTCAAAAAAAATGTTTTTTTACAGTCAAAAAAAATGTTTTTTTACAGTAAAAAAAACTTTTTTTTTACAGGCAAAAAAACATTTTTTTTACAGGCAAAAAAACTTTTTTTTTACAGTCAAAAAAAACTTTTTTTTTACAGTCAAAAAACATTTTTTTACAGTCAAAAAAACATTTTTTTTACAGTCAAAAAAACACTTTTTTACAGTCAAAAAAACACTTTTTTACAGTCAAAAAAACACTTTTTTACAGTCAAAAAAACACTTTTTTACAGTCAAAAAAACATTTTTTTACAGTCAAAAAAACATTTTTTTACAGTCAAAAAAACATTTTTTTACAGTCAAAAAAACATTTTTTTACAGTCAAAAAAACATTTTTTTACAGTCAAAAAGATTATTTTTACAGGCAACAAAAAAACATTTTTTTTTTTAATTTCATGCACTGGTAAATTTTGAGATTATGGGCTAAACAGCTAAGAAGGAGCTTCGTCTCTTTCTGCCCTTTCAGTTGAAGTCCGGGTGAACCATTGCTTAGCGTGTTGTCTCGTGTACAACGCTACGTCATCTGCACCAAAGATCATTCAGACATATCGTGTAGTGCCTTTTAAAATCAGACTGTAATCAGGCTCCGTGGCAGCAGATTACAAACATGTCAACGGTTGTGTGTGTAGTTGTAATTTAGGTAAACTGATCCTTTAAATATAGAGACAGTGGGAGCAGCTGAGAAAAGATAGAAACTGTACAATCTACAGTAACGTACTAACATAACTGACCTCTATACAAGTGAAGAAATACGTCTTCATC
>JABXJD010000494.1:182500-185000 GCA_013375575.1 Percina caprodes | reverse complement strand
GTGTGTTCAGGTGCATTCTGGGAGTGCTGGTGTTACAGGGAGGTGTGTTCAGGTGCATTCTGGGCGTGCTGGTCTTACAGGGAGGTGTGTTCAGGTGCATTCTGGGCGTGCTGGTCTTACAGGGAGGTGTGTTCAGGTGCATTCTGGGCGTGCTGGTCTTACAGGGAGGTGTGTTCAGGTGCATTCTGGGCGTGCTGGTCTTACAGGGAGGTGTGTTCAGGTGCATTCTGGGCGTGCTGGTCTTACAGGGAGGTGTGTTCAGGTGCATTCTGGGCGTGCTGGTCTTACAGGGAGGTGTGTTCAGGTGCATTCTGGGCGTGCTGGTCTTACAGGGAGGTGTGTTCAGGTGCATTCTGGGCGTGCTGGTGTTACAGGGAGGTGTGTTCAGGTGCATTCTGGGCGTGCTGGTGTTACAGGGAGGTGTGTTCAGGTGCATATTTTTTTTTACTAATTTCCTGTAAGTTAGTTTGTATTCACCACATTTTAATAACTCCCAGTCGACCCCTTGTTTGTATAAATACATATTTTTACATGTATAAATACATATTTTTAAATGTATAAATACATATTTTTAAATGTATAAATACATATTTTTACATGTATAAATACATATTTTCCACTAATTTCCTGTACGTTAGTTTGTATTCAGCAGATTTTAATGGACGCCAGTCAAGCCCTCGTGTCCTCTCACCTGCGGTGCCGCTGTATCCGCCCACATTCAGTTTGTAGTTCCTCTTCATCAGCTCGAACGTGGAGTACTTGGCGAACACCGCGTCGCCTTTGTCTCGCAGGTCCACACGCAGACTCATGGGGGTCATCGCCGTCAGGTTGTACAGGTTCTCCAGGCCTGAAGCGCCGCCAGATAAAATCACTTTTACATCAAAAATTACTCCCTGGTTGCATTTATGCGCTGTAAATAATGTCTGAAATCTCCAGTTATTACTTCAGATTTCACAGTAACACCACTGGAGATGATTTACAGCAGCGTGCTGTAAATTACATTACAACCTTGTCGCCATGACAACATCACAGTAGTCTAAGTATTACTGTTGAAATCACAATATAGCCGCTATAGTACTGTAAATAATAAAGTACTGTATTTTTACAGAAAGACAGAGACAGATAGAAAGATAGAAGGAAGGAAAGACAGAGAGACAGAAAGACAGAAAGACAGACAGACATAAAGCAAGAGACAGACAGAAAGACAGAGACAAAGAAAGAAAGACAGACGGACGGACAGACAGACAGACAGATAGATATACAGAAAGAAAGACAGACGGACAGAAAGAACGACAGACAGACAGACAGACAGACAGACAGACGGACAGACAGATATACAGACAGATATACAGAGCCAGAAAGAAAGACAGAGACAAAGAAAGACAGACAGATAGATATACAGACAGAAAGAAAGAAAGAAAGAGACAGACAGACAGACAGAAAGAGACAGGCAGACAGAATGACCGACTGTGATTATCATCAACATCATTCCTTTAATTTTAGTCTCAATAATTCCTAATTTCTGCTTTTCTAACTCAAACATTAGGTATAATTTCCTATAAATGAGGTTTATTGACCATAAATTCCAAAAATAAGTAAAACAAAAGTTAATAAGTTAGTGTTACGTAGTGTTAAACGTCAAAAAAGTGAGAAACATTGAAGAAAAGCCTCAAAAGTGTTGAAAAAATTGACAAAAATGTAAGAAAAAGGTTAAAAACTTCGATAAAAAGCATCAACCAAAGTGTTTTGACGGAAGACAACACGAGGGTTAAAGGGTTTCAGTATCATGGGGGGGCGACTGTCTCTCACCCAGCCAGAACTCTCCACTCAGACTACCAAATCCTTTAGTGTAGTCCTTCCACCCTCTGAAGAAGTCCACCGAGCCGTCCGTCCTCCTCTGGAAGACCTGCAGACAGGAACCACAGAGACCAGGTTTCTCTCAGCTCAATGTAACCCGAGACTAAGACTACGGGCTGGGGAACGTTTCTCCTCAGCAGTGGTGGAGGAAGCTATAGTCAAGACCAGCTTCATCCAGACTACATTCATGACTAGGTCCGGTCAAAACCAAGTCCAAAGGCAGTCAAGTCCAAGCCAAGTCCAAGGGTAGTCAAGAAAAAGCCCAAAGGCATTTAAGTCCAAGTCTAGAGGTAGTCCAGACCAAGTAAAGTCCAAGTCCAAGACCAAAGGTAGTCTAGTCCAAATCTAGAGGTAGTCGAGACCAAGTCAAGTCCAAGTCCAAAGGTAGTCAAGAAAAAGTCCAAAGGCATTCAAGTCCAAGTCTAGAGGTAGTCCAGACCAAGTAAAGTCCAAGTCCAAAGGCATTCAAGTCCAAGTCTAGAGGTAGTCGAGACCAAGTTAAGTTCAAGTCCAATGCAGTCTAGTCCAAGTCCAAATGCAGTCTAGTCCAAGTCCAAAGGCAGTCGAGACTAACCCTGCTGAAACTTTCGGAAAGGTTACGTCTCGTTTGGAATTGGTGTTTGTGTCTGAACAGGTCTTGGTA
>JABXJD010000494.1:165000-177500 GCA_013375575.1 Percina caprodes | reverse complement strand
TAGACGATGGCGTATTTATCGACGGCGGCCAGCGCTGGACGCCACAATAACAAGGCCTTGGTGTCTGTGACGTTCACGGCCCGGAGGTCTGTAGGCGGGTCGGGGACTGAGAGAGACGTAACCATAGTGATAACAAGGTTTATCTCATTGTTTTTGCACCAAAGACAGAAAAAAGTAGTTTAAAACAACTAAATGATGACACAATGTTGGAGATTAAAAAAGAGGCCAAAACTCGGCAAAGAAAAGCAAAGAGAGTTCCACACTGACAGACAGAGTCATCGGTCATTCGAGTCATTCGAGTCATTTGAGTCATAGGTCATTTGAGTCATCCGAGTCATCGGTCATTCGAGTCATTCGATTCATCGGTCATTCGAGTCATTCGAGTCATCGGTCATTTGAGTCATTAGAGTCATCGGTCATTTGAGTCATTCGAGTCATCGGTCATTCGAGTCATTCGATTCATCGGTCATTCGAGTCATTAGAGTCATCGGTCATTTGAGTCATTCGAGTCATCGGTCATTCGAGTCATTCGATTCATTGGTCATTCGAGTCATTCGAGTCATCGGTCATTCGAGTCATTCGATTCATCGTTCATTTGAGTCATTCGAGTCATCGGTCATTCGAGTCATTCGATTCATCGATCATTTGAGTCATTCGAGTCATCGGTCATTTGAGTCATTCGAGTCATCGGTCATTCGAGTCATTTGATTCATTGGTCATTCGAGTCATTAGAGTCATCGGTCATTTGAGTCATTCGAGTCATCGGTCATTCGAGTGATTTGAGTCATTGGTCATTCGAGTCATTTGAGTCATCAGTCATTCAAGTCATTCGAGTCATTCGAGTAATTGGTCATTCGAGTCATTGGTCATTCGAGTCATCAGTCATTCGAGTCATTTGAGTCATCGGTCATTTGAGTCATCGGTCATTCGAGTCATTGGTCATTCGAGTCATCGGTCATTTGAGTCATTCGAGTCATTCGAGTCATTCGAGTCATCGGTCATTCGAGTCATCGGTCATTCAAGTCATCGGTCATTCAAGTAATTTGAGTCATAGGTCAATCGAGTCATTGGTCATTTGAGTCATCGGTCATTTGAGTCATCGGTCATTTGAGTCATCGGTCATTCAAGTCATTTGAGTCATCGGTCATTCGAGTCATTTCAGTCATTGGTCATTCGAGTCATTCGAGTCATCGGTCATTCGAGTCATTCGAGTCATCGGTCATTCGAGTCATCAGTCATTCGAGTCATTTGAGTCATCGGTCATTCGAGTCATCGGTCATTCGAGTCATCGGTCATTCGAGGCATCGGTCATTCGAGTCATCGGTCATTCGAGTCATTGGTCATTCGAGTCATCGGTCATTTGAGTCATTCGAGTCATCGGTCATTCGAGTCATCGGTCATTCAAGTCATCGGTCATTCAAGTAATTTGAGTCATAGGTCAATCGAGTCATTGGTCATTCCAGTCATCGGTCATTTGAGTCATCGGTCATTTGAGTCATCGGTCATTCAAGTCATTTGAGTCATCGGTCATTCGAGTCATTTCAGTCATTGGTCATTCGAGTCATTCGAGTCATCGGTCATTCGAGTCATTCGAGTCATCGGTCATTCGAGTCATCAGTCATTCGAGTCATTTGAGTCATCGGTCATTCGAGTCATCGGTCATTCGAGTCATCGGTCATTCGAGGCATCGGTCATTCGAGGCATCGGTCATTCGAGTCATCGGTCATTCGAGTCATTGCTCATTCAAGTCGTTGCTCATTCTTTGCTTTTCCACCCAGATAAACCTGGCTCTGGGCCAAGAAAACTGGTTCCAACTCAGCACCAACTTAGCGCTGGTCTAGAGATAAGAATAAGGTGCTGGGGGCGGGGCTATCATGACGTTCAAAAACAAAAACTTTGGGCCGCCATTTTTAAAACACCGGTCAGCTGTTAACTATAGACAGACATTGGGTTCAACTAACGTCTACTAGCTCAGCTAAGATCCAATAAAAAACAAAGGGAAACCTGCAGAACTCACGTGTCATGACAGAGTCTTTAATTGGATCGCTCTCGTCCAATCCGAGGATGGAGATGATGCTGACCTCGTAGGAAGAACCAGGCGAGAGCTGTGATAGGCTGAGGGTGGAATCGCCCGAGTCCACGGTCACCGACACCGGCTCACCTGCACAGACACACAAAAGGAGATGAAAAACAAGCAATGCGTTCACTTTCCAACAGGAAATGTACAAGATATTCACAATAATCATTAACAACATTAACATATCTTCCTCCTTAGCGTCACGGTTTGGGTGTTTCAGTTAAGAATCGCCGAAATCAAATTATAAAGTGGTCACGTAAGGTGCCTGGGGAGTCTCGGCTGCACCCCCCATCCCCGTATGCTAAACAACTGCAGACGTTTTTGGCGCTTTATTCAGCCTTAGGTGTTTTTTGAGGCTTACGTCAATGTTTTAGCCAAATTTTCCAGTTTTTGTCACTTTTTTACAACGTTTTTGGTTCTTTCTTGATCAATTTTCACGCCTTTTCAGTCAATTTTGTAATTTTTTTCTGAAGATTTTGGCGCTTTATTCAACGCCTTAGGTGTTTGTGAGGCTTACGTCAATGTTTTAGCCAAATTTTGAAGACAACATGAAGACAACATGAGGGCAACATGAAGACAACATGAGGACAACATGAAGACAACATGAGGGCAACATGAGGACAACATGAAGACAACATGACGGCAAAATGAGGACAACATGAAGACAACATGAGGACATCATGGCTGTGAGTTCTCACCGTGGTCTGTGTGGGTGTAGGTGACCTTAAAACCACTGATGGGGGTCTTGGGTTTGGTCCACGACACCGTCAGAGAGTTTTCTGTCACCGCGCTGAAGGCGATGTCGGTTGGAGGCTCCGGGCCTGAACGGTACGAGGAATACCATGAGAGAGGTGGATAGAAGCGAGGATCGGAAAGAACGGAAGGGGAAATAAACAAGGGGAAAAGTACAATAGCACGAAAATAAGGTGAAATAAAAGGAAAGAGAAGTAGGAAGAAACTAAAAGGAATAACTTTGGACAGATAGTTTCGTGAAAAGAAGAGAAAAGTAGCCATTTTAAGAGTGAAAACAGTGTTCACGTTACATTCATACACACATCTGCTATTAGTGCTCAGGTGAGTTCATGTGTATATATGTACAGTGCAAACATATATACAGTATACCAGTCATATACAGACGTACAGTAATTCCACATAACAATCGAATGCAGACGATGGATCCTGGACAGCAGCGAAGGAAAGAATGATGATGTGTAATAGTTAGCCGGTTGCTCAAACCTAAAAATAAAAAGCGTGGTGGCAAGAGTGAAGGATGTCCAAACAAAGGAAGAAAAGTTTCACTGGAGGAAGGACAACAAATACATTCAGATACTAATCGACACAGAAGATTTGAGGTGTTGGAAAACTATTTTGTGGCAATATTTGAGATGATTTTCCAGGTAAAAACTACAAGAAGGGCTGAAATACATCCTTTTGTTACTATCTCTTTTGTTACTATCTTAAAGGTCCCATATTATTCTCATATTTGGGGTTTCGACTAGAACGGGAGGTGTCAAACTCAAATTCTCTAAGGGCCTCACTGGAAACATGTAGTTTATTAACATTATCAATTACGTTAAAAAAAGCCCCAAAAATGCCAGTAAATAGCTCAAAAAATTTTGAAAAATAAGCACAAAGACTGTCGGAAAAGCGACAAAAACTAGGTGGGCAAATGTTTATTGTGAACCTAAAGTGATGCGGGGGGGCTGGATTTGGCCAGCGGGCCTCGAGTTTGACACGTGTACTCGAACATTGGTGTATGATTCAATAAACTCATTATTTTTCCCAATCTGTCTGTCTGAATATACCATTATTCACCCTCTGTCTGCAACGCTCTGTTTTTAGCGCCTGTCTCTTTAAGTCCCCCTCCAGCAAAAAAGCCCTGCTCTGATTGGTCAATGTTTCTAGGTTGCCCACATCAATTTGAACATAGCGGCCAAATGGTGGAATTGCAACGTGATGTAAAAAATAGGTTAAATTCAAGCCGTTGCCAAATGAGTTGCTACAAAGCTAATTACGACTCTCCGCTCCACACAACTCTCTCTGGATTTCGCAGTGTGACTATGTTCAGAAGATCGTGTTGTCCGGCGACTTTCCCTCGCAGAAACTACAGTGAAGATCTCTTTCCAGACCTCTTCTGAAGAGTCTGTCATGTTTTTTTAATCCTCTGTGTCCTCCTTGGCTATTAGCAACTGCGTGGAGGAGGGGTGAGAGGGTGCGTGATGATGGAAGGCTTGCATCGCGTGGATGCGCTGACAGTGTTGTTGTCATTACTTAGAATTTCTCATGGGGCGACAGAAACTAGGTACTGTAGCTTTAAGTCTTACACGGACATTTATTAAGTATTTTGCTGCTTGAACAAACAACATCTGGGCGCGTTTTTTGTGAGAGGACAGTGTCACTAAACTGGAAGAATTTGGCTCAGTCAATGCTAACGACGCTGTCTACCTAATTATAGTATAGTTGTGACATCACAACCGTACCGTAGTCCTGGCGGCTCGTTAAAACCCGCGGCTTCTGAATATGGGCTGTGTACATTTCTTTGTGGATTCAGCGTTTTGACCCAGTATTCGCAGTATTTATATAGCACTTTGACCTGCTTTATAATAAAAAAGACAAGTAAATCTTACTTTTTCCAATATGGGACCTTTAAAAATGTTGCTACATTTACACATTTGTATGAAAAAGAAGAACTAGACTCTTCTTTGTCATAAAATCTGATCCGGTAAACCTAGATACCAACAATTAATCTTGTTTTGGTTGTTTTTACACCCGAACCAGTTGAATTTTAAAATATCTACATATACAGTAAGTTACATTTCTTTTCATAGGATTAAAACTTGAATGTAAGAGGTGAAGACAGACCAAAGGTAAAGAGACCAGCCGTGGTCTTACCCGGGTTTGGGTGAGGGGTGAAGGGGTGTCAGTGAAGCTGGCTGTTAGCTTACCCTAAATGAGAGAAAACCAGAGCAGCAGTGAATGAATTGTGTTATGTTGTTACGGGTGAACTCTCACTTGATGTCAACTCAGGTAAAAAAGTGTCCCTAAAGAGACATAGTTCCCAGGGAAGTCCTTTATCAATGAGTGAGTACATGCAGACATTATTCCGACAAGATACAGGTGATATATTTCGGTTGGATATCCCGAATAAGGCTTTTTTCCAGGTATACCATTTTCCAAGTAAGACATGTAGGATATGCCGGTATATTATTATTATATTTTTTTTTTAGAAGCATTCTTTGGACATGTGTACGTTCAGAATCTTAATAAGGGTTTTTACTGCAGTTTGTGACATTTTACGGCCTGTTTATGGCTTTTGGTTGCGGTATTATGGATCCCACGGAACTTCTAGGCAAGTCCCGCCCTACGAAGCATTTCGATTGGTTGGGGTTTGGCATTGACATCGAGGGGTTAATGTTAGGGTAGCCGATTGGTCAGGGGATAGGACCTGAACAAATCGGGTTACGTTACCTCGTATAAGCATGGACGCCTGGCCAATGGTAGTGTGTGAAGGCTACTGAAGGGCGGGTCTTGCCTAGATGTTGGGAAGCATGGGTTCCATAATAACGTCTTACGGTCATCTCTGTGTGTTGCTAACACAACCAATCAAGCAACAGTTTGCAGGGCTGTGGTAGAGATGCACGGCCAAAAGAAGAGCCCACATCTCTGGTCGGAAGGAGGAACACACCACCGGCTTGTATTTGCCTGAATCAAAGAGCTGCACACTATTTTTTGATTACAAAAATAACTAAGTCATCAAAGTAACTAAAGGATGTCTTCAGCTTAATACATTTAACTTACTGCAGCTAGCACTGACTCACATACAATGTGTAGAATTTACTAAGGTAAAGGAATCGGAGTAAGGTCATCGGGGGCTGCTTATTCCCGATAAGTTCAAAAAATTGCCTATATCGGCTCCAATATAGGACATCCCTACTTTTACACATTATGAAAGACTTGGATATCCACAGGTTTTGGATATACACAAACATCGCAACACCGACTTTGGTGGTTGAAGGAATGAAAGAGGGAGGCTGTGTCTGCACGGTCCAATACGTCCGCCACCGCTGGAAAACTTTGAAAAAATCCTGTTTTGCTGGGTTGAATAGATTAGGAATATTCACTTTCATTAGCCGTGTAACCAGCTTAGTCGAAAACATTTTTTTGGAATAAGAGCAAAAAACTGAATATTACGTGCATGTAAACGTAGTCAATGCGGCTTGTAGCTATTTGTGCGTTTGCTGCCAACATTTTGTTTGCAAGCTAACAAAGTTAGCCAACATTAGCAACATGTGCTAATGTTAACCTGCAACTACAATCCACAACGAGCTAGCTAGCGCGCAGTTAGCTAGTTAGCAAGCCAACAATGACAAACTTTGAATGCACATCTGAGGTTTGACATCAAATAACAGTGTGTGTTATGGTGGCGAGAGTCTTGAGAATTATTATAAGGCTAAATCATGAATATTGCTATATATAATATATATTCATGGAAGCTGACGAAAGAGGGCACAAACAGAGGATTAACACAAAACACAACAGACAATTTGAACATTAGGATCCACTGAAAAACAAAACAGGTTACGTCATTACTGACCAGGGATTGAATAAGAAATACATGGGGGGAAACTGTAAATCGAGAGATTACAGTTTTCAAGAACACTTCTTGAAATGAACATGGAGGAAGCATTTAGCAAACATTTACAGTCACACGTGACACAAGTGACAATTAGTTAACAAATTAATTTAAAAATGCGTGGCGCGGTAAAGACATAAGATGTGTGCTTGTGCAGTTTTTTATTCGAAGCTGATGGCGCGAGTTGAAAGAAGCAAGTTTTCTGTAGAGGACTTCAACATTGACAGGAATGCATTCATTGTGCAGGAGTGATTAATGTTGTTTTACTGTTACAATGGCTGGTACCTGTGCTGATGACAAGCTTGTGCAGTCTGGACAGAAGGCCAGGACCCTTTCCAAGCAAGGTCACGGTGTACTCGGTCTGAGGAGGCAGATTCTCAAACTGGAACGAGCGAGCTGAACCAGAAATAACTTTTTTGAAGGTGTTGTCACTTCCTGCTACAGATTTGGCTGTTGTGCCGCTTTGGATCCTCGGAACTTGCATAGAGACGCTTTCAGGTACTTTATTTTCATATTCACTGCTTCCATTTTCTGAATGAGTTTCTTTGGTTGGCTGTTGCGTAACTTCCGCCTCTTCATTGCCACCCTCTTTCCTTGAATCTTCGTTTTCTTCTTCCTGATCTTTTGCCTCCTTCCTTAAAACTTCTTGAGCTTCTTGATCTTTCTTGCTCTCCAGCTTTGGGCCTTCATCTTTCCCAATGTCTTTGCTTGTCACAACAAAGTTTTTGTACTTGTCTTCGGGTGAGTCCCATACGAGCGTAAATCCATCTGATGTCCGGTTTATGACTCCCACATAGTCCAGAGGTTCCCTTGTGACTACCGAAGAAGGAACATCTGATCCCGTCTGAAGTTCGGAATCGATACTCTCAGTTTTACCTTCAAACAACCTTTTTGCAATATTACTGGTTTTGTCCTCTCTCCTTTTGCTCCCACTGTTGTGGTGTCTTATCTGGGTGGGATTCTGTGCGGTCATAGTTCTTGTTGGTGTAGGTGGTTGTCTCTTTGGAAGTGCGACTGATCTTGGGTCTCCATGTCTTGAATCAGAAGTTTGTTTGAGATTTGGTCTACTTCGACTTGTAGCTCCGGGATATTTGCCAGTATTGACTCTATCTTTATGGGTGTCAGAGTCAGCGGTTGAATCTAGGGTGCTGGTTTCTTCTTCCCCAGATCTGGTAGTTTGGATTGGGGCACTGTCCCCCTCTTCTAATTTGTTAGTCTGTGGTCTGATGGCAGTGTCTTGGCCTTGTTCTCCTGATTGTCTAATTTGGACTCCTTGAGTAGGCATGGGGGCATCCTGCCCTCCTGATTGGTCATCTGGGATTTCAAGGGTGCTATCCTTTTCTAAATGGTTGATTTGACTTCCAACAGTAATGCCTCCAGTTTGCTTTCTGGCTGGGAAAGGCTTGCGCATGGGACCTCTATGTGGATGTTGAGGTGGTCTTAGGTTTGTCCAGGTTTTGTTTGGGGAACGTCCATCAGACAGCTGCGGCCGACGGAAATAAGTCCCCTTTGACCCGATAGCTTTGGTGGTTGGGCGATGGGTGGAAAACGCTTCACTTCTTCTGAGGGTCTGATTGAAATTAGTGGACATGCTTGTCACAACTCTGTCTTCATTCTCGCCTTCTTTTGGCGCGGTACCTTCAGCTGAATAGGATTCTTTGGCAACAGAAGCTAAAGTGGCTGACAATTCAGTGGAAGATACCTGCTCTCTCCTTGTTTCTGATGCAGGATTCAAAGGCCGAGAGGGGGGAGGCAGCTGCCTCAAATTTGGACGGGTCTTGTTCTGTAGTGGTCCAAAGTTTTGACGACGCAGGTATCCAGGAAAACGGCGAACTGGGACTCGTCCTCTTTCTGTTGGCATCTTTTCCTGGTTTTGTGGAACTCCAGAGGATGAAGGTTTAGTTGCGCCATATTTGTCTCCACTCGTATTCCTCAAGGATGCGTTTACATCAACTGAGGAAGAATCCTCTAAATCAGATGAAGAAGGTGAAGACGACAATTCATTTGTAGATGTAGGACTAGTCTCCGTCTCTCTTCTAGGGATGAGGTTCAAACGAGGAGTCGAACGGTGAGGAAGTCTCAAATTTAGACGGGTTTTGTTTTGAAATAGTCCAACGTTTGGATGTGGGCGACGTACGTATCCATGTTTTGACGGCGTGCGCTGGAAGAGATGTACGCCACCTTTTTCTGAGGACGTTAGTTTTATGTCTTCAGGTGATTTAACGTCAGTTGCACTTTGGCTGTTATTGACATCTGGTTCATTGCTTCCAACTGAATCTGATTTATCTGAGCTGGTAAGGGATGACGATGGAGGGGACGGTAAAGAAGAGGGTGACGCCATTAACAATGGTAGTGATGATGATGGCGCTGTTGGTGAAGATGGAGCAAGTGAAGGTGATGCTAAAGAAGATGGGGATGATGGCACTGAGGAGGATGTTGGTGTAGCTGATGAATGTGAAGGTGATTGTAAGGCTGATGATGACGATGACCAGGAAAAGGATGGTGGCAATGGCTTGAGTCCACCTATAATCTGCTTCCTCACTGTTTCTGCATCAAAAGAAAGGTTTGATGGTTCCGACAGGTGAACAGAAAATGTCTTGATATTCAAACTGTCAAAGGTGTCCTTCAGTAGTTTATGTAAAGGACCTGGTGTGTAATCGAGGTCCGTCTCTGCAGACGAGGGTTTCAAATCCTCGGTTTCGGAGGAGCCTTGATCTGAACCCGCTGTCTTTCTTACCAGCTCTGTGCCATCCCCTTTACACCCGCTGCCTCTGCCCTGATGGGGTAATCTGACGTGTGTCACTATAACTTTATTCATACATTTCTTCTCTTGGCTTTGAACAGTCCCAGTTGGCTCTGGAGACACTGGAGCAGTGTCGTTTTCTTGGCCTGCCATACCAACATCTGGTTGCTTTTTGGAGTCGACGCCAACACTTGGTTCCTCCGAGCTACTTTGTCTGTTTGTATCTGAATCAGTCCCAGACATTGCAGACAAAGCTGGATTCTCATCATGCCTCCCCTTGGTGCTTGATACGTCTACACTCGGATCTCTCTCATGCAAAGCTATTGTCCTGCCTTCGCTGGTGGGGACACCTGGTTTAGGTTTTTCCGGTAATATTTGTACTTTCTTCTTCTGCCCCACTGGGGACTTTCTCAAAGATCCTTGGCCAACGTTTCTCCACCCAGGCACAACTCTGGTTGTGTTGAACCGGAAAGGGCCATTTGGTTTCCTGTACAATGTGGGCCTTTCAGCAACTTTGAGCTTGGTGCCATTCATCGGCATCTTTTTGCTGGGAAGAGGTTTAGTTCTTGCAGTCACAGAAGTTGTGGAGTGTCTTTTCGGTCCTTCAGCATCTCTGACTTTTACAGAGTCAGCCTCGCTCCCACCCTCCCTCCTCCTCTGTTGGTCAAGCGATGGGTTAAGCTCTTGGTCTCCATCGCTAATATTTCGTCCAGGTGCTAGTGTGACCTGCATGGTTAAAGCTGCCATGGTAACCCTTGGTAACGTCTTCCCTAAAGATGTGATGGGAGTAAGCATTTGGATTCAATGTTTAATGCTGTTGTTAATAATCCAGAAGAGCTCACATCTAATAAAAGGAAGAAAAGCAGTTTTAATATTCAATATAATACTTTTCAGGAAACCTGATAAACAGTAGATTGTCCGTTATTATGCAAGAACAAACAACTCAGGCCAGTGGGATCCGTGTAGAGCCTGCAAGGAGAAAACTGAAATATAATTAATGTTAAGCCTGGACAGAGGAGGTTGCCATCTTGTTTGTGTCACTGTTGAGAGAGAATCATCATGACCAAGGAGCAGTTTAAGGTATATTTTCTTCTGAAAGCCATTATTTTTGCTCCTGTAGGCTTGAGGCTGCACTTCACTTCATTAACTTCTGCGGTGACATTTCTCCGCAGAGGAAAGGGTTTTAAATGATGTGTTCTATTGAATAATGAGGTGTCTGGACACAGCTGGAGCAAGGCAGTTCCCCCCTGAATACAATCTGGAAAAGAAACATTACATGCAAGGCCAAAGTATCCGTGAATGCAGCTTGTTTTGGAGATGATTTTGCACTTGAAATGCATTGTACCAAGCTTAAAACATAAAATGTTATGTTATGATGTTATTCTTATTTTACAAATGAAGACCAAGACCTATAACCGGTTAGTATGTCCCTCAACACTTTCTGACTTCCTAAAAGAAGATTTCATTGACCTCAATGGTTCAGATAAACTTTGCTGCCCCTACTCACCTGGAGTAGCCTGAGTGGTTGCCGGTTCGCTCTGACTCGCGCCCTTCTCTGCCACCAGGGTGATGTCGTACAAACGCCCGCCACCAGCTGCTGGATGTGGGCGGAGTCTTGGCCAGCTGGGACCATCATTTCCTGACTCTTCCCTGCTCCGTCGTTGGGCGTGACGGTCAAACGGTACCTGTCGATCTCACCCTGGGACTGCTCCCATTGGACCACCGCAGACGTCGAGGTCGTCTTGACGACTCGAAGGTTGGTGGGACCAGAGATAACTAGAGAAGAAGATGAAGAAGAAATAATACAATTTGAAGTTTTTACGGTCTCTATTCTGCCAGTTAACCCTTGTGTTGTCTTCCTGAAAATCAGCACTTTTGTTGATGCTTTTGATTTATGTTTTTATCTTTTTCAACACTTTTGACTCTTTTTTCCCAATGTTTGTCAATTTTTTTGACGTTTTACGTAACACTAACTTATTAACTTTAGTTTTACAGTTATTTTTGGAATTTATGGTCAATAAACCTCATTTATAGGAAACTATACCTAATGTTTGAGTTAGAAAAGCAGAAATTACATTACATATATACATATATATACATATATATGTACTGTGTACACATATATATATATATATATATATATATATATATATATATATATATATATATATATATATATACACATACACTGTATGCTTTCTGTTTTTCTGAAAACTCTCCTCAAAAACATTATTACTGGACAAGTTAAAGGTAACATTGTAAGATAAATTCAAGACATAAATGACACTGACCACATGATAATAAATGTTATTAAAAAGGTCATAAAGACACATCCACAGGAATATATTCTGACCCCTGTGATTTGGGTCATCCAGGTGGTTTAACCCTCCTGGATGACCCCTTTCCAAAAAGTTTCTATATCAGAAATTTGGGTTTCTTTCAAACAAATTGTCCAAAAAAGTAACGTGGATGGTTCCCAACAACGCTCCTCACACGCTACATTAATAATCAGTTCACTACTTTCATTGAATTTGTGTGTTTTTTGTCAATTTTATCGCATTTGGAGAAAAAACAATTGTTTAAAGAACCTAAAAAAAGAGAGAAAAATGTCAAAAGTGACTAAAATGTCAAAAGATGTCAAAAAGTGACAAAAAAAAAAAAAAAAGCTTTAACAATTTTGGGAAAAACCCACAAAAACTTCAAAATGCTCAGAAAAAGTTGACAAACGTTGAAAGAGTGACAAAATCATCGGGGAAAGACACAAAAGGGTCGAAAAAGACGACCAGAACCACAATAAAAGGGTTTGAATTTTGAATTTTGACTCAGAAAAACTCAAATTTCCGTGTTGGCGGGAAGACAACAAGGGTTAAAACTAGTTTTTTTGTCTGCTGTACACACACACACACACACACACACACACACACAAATAGACAACTCACGGGTCATGAATTCAGCGGAGGTCTCGGCTCCCCTCTTGCCGCCGACCTCCCCGGTGACGCTGGCGGTGTAATCCTGACCGGCTGCCAGGCCCGACTGGGTGTAGCTGG
>JABXJD010000494.1:152500-155000 GCA_013375575.1 Percina caprodes | reverse complement strand
TGATTCTTCATATGCAGACCATAGAGTCCAACATCTGTATGATTCTTCATGTGCAGACCTGAGTCCAACATCTGTATGATTCTTCATGTGCAGACCATAGAGTCCAACATCTGTATGATTCTTCATGTACAGACCACAGAGTCCAACATCTGTATGATTCTTCATGTACAGACCAGAGTCCAACATCTGTATGATTCTTCATGTGCAGACCAGAGTCCAACATCTGTATGATTCTTCATATACAGACCAGAGTCCAACATCTGTATGATTCTTCATGTGCAGACCACAGGGAGGCCAACATCTGTATGATTCTTCATATACAGACCATAGAGTCCAACATCTGTATGATTCTTCATATACAGACCATAGAGTCCAACATCTGTATGATTCTTCATGTACAGACCACAGAGTCCAACATCTGTATGATTCTTCATGTGCAGACCACAGAGTCCAACATCTGTATGATTCTTCATGTACAGACCAGAGTCCAACATCTGTATGATTCTTCATGTACAGACCACAGAGTCAAACATCTGTATGATTCTTCATGTGCAGACCAGAGTCCAACATCTGTATGATTCTTCATATACAGACCAGAGTCCAACATCTGTATGATTCTTCATATACAGACCAGAGTCCAACATCCGTATGATTCTTCATGTACAGACCATAGAGTCCAACATCTGTATGATTCTTCATGTGCAGACCACAGGGAGGCCAACATCTGTATGATTCTTCATATACAGACCATAGAGTCCAACATCTGTATGATTCTTCATATACAGACCATAGAGTCCAACATCTGTATGATTCTTCATGTACAGACCACAGAGTCCAACATCTGTATGATTCTTCATGTGCAGACCACAGAGTCCAACATCTGTATGATTCTTCATGTACAGACCAGAGTCCAACATCTGTATGATTCTTCATGTACAGACCACAGAGTCCAACATCTGTATGATTCTTCATGTGCAGACCAGAGTCCAACATCTGTATGATTCTTCATATACAGACCAGAGTCCAACATCTGTATGATTCTTCATATACAGACCAGAGTCCAACATCCGTATGATTCTTCATGTACAGACCATAGAGTCCAACATCTGTATGATTCTTCATGTACAGACCACAGAGTCAAACATCTGTATGATTCTTCATGTACAGACCAGAGTCCAACATCTGTATGATTCTTCATATACAGACCAGAGTCCAACATCTGTATGATTCTTCATATACAGACCAGAGTCCAACATCTGTATGATTCTTCATGTACAGACCAGAGTCCAACATCTGTATGATTCTTCATATACAGACCAGAGTCCAACATCTGTATGATTCTTCATGTACAGACCACAGAGTCCAACATCTGTATGATTCTTCATATACAGACCATAGAGTCCAACATCTGTATGATTCTTCATGTACAGACCACAGAGTCCAACATCTGTATGATTCTTCATGTACAGACCAGAGTCCAACATCTGTATGATTCTTCATATACAGACCAGAGTCCAACATCTGTATGATTCTTCATGTACAGACCACAGAGTCCAACATCTGTATGATTCTTCATGTACAGACCACAGAGTCCAACATCTGTATGATTCTTCATATACAGACCAGAGTCCAACATCTGTATGATTCTTCATATACAGACCAGAGTCCAACATCTGTATGATTCTTCATGTGCAGACCACAGGGAGGCCAACATCTGTATGATTCTTACTTCCTACTGCCCCCAAATACCGTCTTTTTTTTTTTTTTTTGAGTTTCACGCTGAGGTTTTGGTGGATCAGAGCTACAGTAGCTAAAAATTATCCGGAAAAAAAACAAATTATACACGTTAATGTTTCAAAATTAGTGTTTCTGAACCATTTAAGAGACTGGGAGCTTCACTTTGGTCCTAAAGTGCCCAGGAGGTGAACTGGCTCCTCTCCAGCTACCAGGCCGCCACCATACTTTGGTCCGTACGGGGACTTGAACCAACGACCCTCCGGTTCCCAACCCAACTCCCTACTGCCCCCCATGTGGACATGTGGAGGATGTGGACATGTTGAGGATGTGGACATGTGGACATGCTGAGGATGTGGACATGTTGAGGATGTGGACATGATGAGGATGGGGACATGTTGAGGATGTGGACATGTGGACATGTTGAGGATGGGGACATGTTGATGATGTGACATGTGGACTTGTTGAGATGTGGACATGTTGAGGATGTGGACATGTGGACATGTTGAGGATGTGGACATGTAGACATGTTGAGGATGTGGACATGTTGAGGATGTGGACATGTGGACTTGTTGAGGATGTGGACATGTTCAGGATGTGGACATGTGGACATGTTGAGGATGTGGACATGTGGACATGTTGAGGATGTGGACATGTTGAGGATGTGGACATGTGGACATGTTGAGGATGTGGACATGCGGACATGTTGAGGATGTGGACATGTTGAGGATGTGGACATGTGGACATGTTGAGGATGTGGACATGC
>JABXJD010000494.1:145000-147500 GCA_013375575.1 Percina caprodes | reverse complement strand
GGACAACATGAAGACAACATGAGGACAACATGAAGACAACATGAGGGCAACATGAGGACAACATGAAGACAACATGAGGACAACATGAAGACAACATGAGGGCAACATGAGGACAACATAAGGGTAACATGAAGACAACATGAGGACAACATCAGGGCAACATGAAGACAACATGAGGACAACATGAAGACAACATCAGGGCAACATGAAGACAACATGAGGACAACATGGGGACAACATCAGGGCAACATGAAGACAACATGAGGACAACATCAGGGCAACATGAGGGCAACATGAAGACAACATGAAGACAACATGAGGACAACATGAGGACAACATCAGGGCAACATGAAGACAACATGATGACAACATGAAGACAACATGAAGACAACATGAAGGCAACATGAAGACAACATGAGGACAACGTGAAGACAACGTGAAGACAACATGAAGACAACATGAGGGCAACATGAGGACAACATGAAGACAACATGAAGACAACATGAGGACAACATCAGGGCAACATGAGGGCAACATGAAGACAACATGAAGACAACATGAGGACAACATGAGGACAACATCAGGGCAACATGAAGACAACATGATGACAACATGAAGACAACATGAAGACAACATGAAGGCAACATGAAGACAACATGAGGACAACGTGAAGACAACGTGAAGACAACATGAAGACAACATGAGGGCAACATGAGGACAACATGAAGACAACATGAAGACAACATGAGGACAACATGAGGACAACATGAGGACAACTTAAGGACAACATGAAGACAACATGAGGACAGCATGAAGACAACATGAGGACAACATGAGGACAACTTAAGGACAACATGAAGACAACATGAGGACAACATGAAGACAACATGAGGGCAACATGAGGACAACATGAAGACAACATGAGGACAACATGAAGACAACATGAGGGCAACATGAGGACAACATAAGGGTAACATGAAGACAACATGAGGACAACATCAGGGCAACATGAAGACAACATGAGGACAACATGAAGACAACATCAGGGCAACATGAAGACAACATGAGGACAACATGGGGACAACATCAGGGCAACATGAAGACAACATGAGGACAACATCAGGGCAACATGAGGGCAACATGAAGACAACATGAAGACAACATGAGGACAACATGAGGACAACATCAGGGCAACATGAAGACAACATGATGACAACATGAAGACAACATGAAGACAACATGAAGGCAACATGAAGACAACATGAGGACAACATGAAGACAACATGAGGACAACATGAAGACAACATGAGGGCAACATGAGGACAACATGAAGAAAACATGAGGACAACATGAGGACAACATGAAGACAACATGGGGACAACATGAAGACAACATGGGGACAACATGAAGACAACATGGGGACAACATGAGGACAACATGAGGACAACATGGGGACAACATGAAGACAACATGGGGACAACATGAAGACAACATGGGGACAACATGAGGACAACATGAGGACAACATGAGGACAACATGAAGACAATATGAGGGCAACAGGAGGACAACATGAGGACAACATGGGGACAACAGGAGGACAACATGAGGGCAACATGAGGACAACATGAGGGCAACATGAGGACAACAGGAGGACAACATCAGGGCAACATGAGGACAATATGAGGACAACATGAGGACAACATGAGGACAACATGAGGGCAACATGAGGACAACATGAGGACAACATGAGGACAACATGAGGGGTAAGGGTCGTTTTTTTTGCTAGTCTGCAGATTATCTGCATTTTGCCTGATGACAATAAAGTTAATGAATTAGAAAGTCTTCTTCTTTGTCTCCGCTACCGCTCTGTGTCTGTCCTTTATTAATTTTACATTTGCATACTGAGTAGCCTCCAAGATGCTAACGAGAGACTTCTGTAATGTCAACACAGTAAAAATGGACCTACTTAACCAAGTTGGTTCACTGCTAGCTTAGCTACAAGTTAGCATCAAACACAACAAAGGCTGTCGGTTGAATGGTGTATTAAGCTAACGTTAGCATCAAACAACTATAGATAGCTACAACGTTTTTGAAATGATTCCAATCTTCTGTTATTGTTTGTGATGACAAACATTCATATCATATATCATATTGTGACATAAATATCAAGAGGTCTTTGGTGATTCCCACCCCTGACAGACTCACCGGTGTCACAGTTGGGTCCGGTCATGCCGTCCTCACACTGGCTGCAGTCTGCTCCGGTGAAACCTCGCCGGCAGACGCACCGCCCTTTGACGCACCGCCCCTTGTTGTTGCAGTTCCCGGGACAACCTTTGGCGGCGCAGTCCGGCCCGGCAAAGCCCACGTCACAAGCGCACACCCCGTTCACGCACTTGCCGCGGTTGCTGCAGTTGTTGGGACAAGCTTTGTCAGAGCAGTCCGCGCCGGTGAAGCCGGTGTCGCACACGCATTTACCGTCCACACACCTGCCGCGGTCGCT
>JABXJD010000494.1:120000-142500 GCA_013375575.1 Percina caprodes | reverse complement strand
GCTGTCCCGGAGGAGAGAAGAAACTAGAAGATATTCACATTTAACACGCTGCAGGCAGAGAATCCATCATCAAAACAGACAACACTGATCTAATGATTCATCATGGTCTACGTATATATATATATATATATATATATATATATATATATATATATATATATATATATATATATATATATATATATATGAAAGTATGAAGATACAGACAAAGTATGAAGATAAAGTATAAGAGTCTGATTCTGCTCTTTTCTCTCAAAAATTAAAAATAATCAGAATGTAAAATAATCATCTGTTGGCTGCAGCAGGAGGGCACACTTTAATGCTGTGTGTGTGTGTGTGTGTGTGTGTGTGTGTGTGCAGGATGAGTCAATGGAACAAGGCAAGCAGTGAAGTAATGTGAACTCATGCGATCGGCTGAAACGAAGCCATGTGCGGACGACGGGCCGATTGCGTCTGAATGAGTCGCAGCCGGACGGGATGGCACACGAGAAGTAACAGACTGCGAGCGGTGAGTCAGACCCATCATTACGTCCAATCACGTTGTTACAATCATCGATCTGAAGGGAAGCTCTGCTTCCTATTTTGAAGAGGTCTGGACCAGCACAGCTTGATGTCTTTAACTCCCTTTCTGCTCCATCTGTATATGTCCCGAGTCACGTATGTCTTCCTGCTCGTCCCTCGCGGTCGCTCCGACACGGTGGAACGCGCTTCCTGTTGTCATACAATCTGTGGACCCTGGACGCTTTTAACCCGCTTTTGTCCCCATGTTGTCCCCATGTTGTCCTCATGTTGTCCTCATGTTGTCCTTGGGTCAAATTAACCCTCATGTTGTCCCCATGTTGTCCTCATGTTGTCCCCATGTTGTCCTCATGTTGTCCTCATGTTGTCCTCGGGTCAAATTAACCCTCATGTTGTCCCCATGTTGTCCCCATGTTGTCCCCATGTTGTCTTCATGTTGTCTTCATGTTGTCCCCATGTTGTCCCCATGTTGTCCTCATGTTGTCTTCATGTTGTCCCCATGTTGTCCCCATGTTGTCCTATATCAATGTTCTTTTTAATTCCCCAAAATAACATGATTGATTCCACACAACGCTCTTTGCCAAGTACAAATCTCTACTTTCATTAATTTTGGGGCGTCTTATTCAATTTTATAGCATTTGAAACCAAATTGAAGTGTTTTTGAAATAGTATTGAGAGTAAAAGTTGACATATTCCAGTCTGTGATTATCATCAACATCCATTCCTTTAATTTTAGTCTCAATAATTCCTAATTTCTGCTTTTCTAACTCACTTATTGACCAAAAATAACTGTAAAACAAGTTAATAAGTTAGTATTACGTAGCGTTGAAAACGTCAAAAAAAGTGATAAGCATTGAAAAAGGGACAAAAACATTGAAAGAAAGTGTTGAAAAAAGGGACAAAAACATTGAAAGAAAGTGTTGAAAAGGGACAAAAACACTGAAAGAAAGTGTTGAAAAGGGACAAAAACATAGAAAAAGCGTCAAAGGTGTTGAAAAAGGGACAAAAACATTGAAAGAAAGTGTTGAAAAAAGGGACAAAAACATTGAAAGAAAGTGTTGAAAAGGGACAAAAACACTGAAAGAAAGTGTTGAAAAAGGGACAAAAACATAGAAAAAAGCGTCAAAGGTGTTGAAAAAAGGGACAAAAACATTGAAAGAAAGTGTCAAAAGTGTTGAAAAAAGGGACAAAAACATTGAAAGAAAGTGTTGAAAAAGGGACAAAAACATTGAAAAAAGTGTCAAAAGTGTTGGAAAAAGGGACAAAAACATTGAAAGAAAGTGTTGAAAAAGGGACAAAAACATTGAAAGAAAGTGTTGAAAAAGAGACAAAAACATAGAAAAAAGCGTCAAAGGTGTTGAAAAAAGGGACAAAAACATTGAAAGAAAGTGTCAAAAGTGTTGAAAAAGGGACAAAAACATTGAAAGTGTTGAAAAAAGGGACAAAAACATTGAAAAAAGTGTCAAAAGTGTTGAAAAAGGGACAAAAACATTGAAAGTGTTGAAAAAAGGGACAAAAACATGAGAAAAAGTTAAAAACATTGGGGTGGGGGGATTCCCTTTGGTTCATGGGACCGTTATAAGCGTGTCCTTTAATTGGACGGCGCTTTGCACACATACTACGGTACTTTGTTGGGTGGTGTAATTCCCGAGAGGCTGCCCTTATATGTATATATACATATAATATATACATATATACAGTACATATACGTATATATTATATTTTATTATATATATATTTGTTTCAGTGTCTAATAATAAAGGTGCTGGAGACCTCAAAGCTCACATGGACCCCAAAAAACCTGATCTCATTACACGGAAAAGGATAATAGTATTAAGTTGACACGGAAAAGGTCATAATTAGAACATTATTTCATATTTATTTACTGGAAAAGAGCTGTTATTTCGTTACAGATTTTATTTTATTACATAAGTAATTTTTATACGATATATATGAGGCGTAATAAAGCATGTTCATTATCCTCTTTTTTGGAAATCCCAAAATGTCCACCTTAGGTTATGTGGTCTGTTTTTGCCTCGCTTCATGGTTGATTCTCACATGCTTGAAATCTTTTGTGTGACTTTTGTTTTACGTATGAGACCAGATCCGGTACAAGGTCACCGCAAGGTCACCGTAAACCATGTCTCCGGCACATTCTTTCTCTCCTTGGCAGGTGAGATAAATGGGATCTGTAACCTCGGGGTGAATGGTGTGCAGAGGGGAAGAAGCAGGTGGTCTCCTTTCTTTAGGATGTCTATCAGAAATGCTGAGTCATGTTAACAACATCATCATTAACACAACATCATGTTAATGCATTCTCGAGTCCCTTACCCTAACCTTAACCATAACAACTAAAGGCCTAACCATAACCATAACAACTAAAGGCCTAACCCTAACCCTTACCCTAACCTTAACCATAACAACTAAAGGCCTAACCTTAACCATAACCATACCAACAACTAAAGGCCTAACCTTAACCATAACTATACCAACAACTAAAGGCTTAACCTTAACCATAACAACTAAAGGCCTAACCCTAACCTTAACCATAACAACTAAAGGCCTAACCCTAACCCTTACCCTAACCTTAACCATACCAACAACTAAAGGCTTAACCTTAACATAATTCTAACCTAAGTCTTTACCCTCAAAAAGCCCTTTAAATTGGTAGGGTCCAGTATTTTGGCCCCACAAAGCTGTCAGGACCCCACAAGCATACTGAACTCCCGGTGTATGGACCCCACAAATGTAGTTAAACGAGAACACACACACACACACACACACACCTGGAGATGATGTTGTGCATGGTTTTACCTTTGCTCTCCTTGGAGGTGCAGCAGCCTCCCTCAGCTCCTCCACACTTCTCCCTGAGGGACGACACCTCCCTCTCCAGCCTCTCAAGGCGCTCACGCAGGGCAGCGAAGTCCGCCTCGCAACCACAAGACCCGGACCCTGAACCCGACGGGACCAGTTTGATCTTATGGGTCAGAATCAGAGGGGAACCGGGGGTCAGGTCGATCTCTTTACCTGGGAGACCAACAGGGTGGGTTATAACGGGGACGTGGCCCCTGCAGCCCGACTGAGGATGATGCTGCAGGAACAATGACGCTGGTGCTGGTCTGAAGTGACCTTAGGTTTGTTAGTTCTGTTACCTCCCCGGGTGACATCGGATGACTCCCCCTGAGTGACGCAGCCTTCCGAGATAACCACCTGAAACACAGATAATGTGAAAGGTCAACTCTACTGTTGTGTTGTGTTGTGTCTGCTGCGTCTGTTAAGTCTCGTGTTGTCAAAAACGGACGAAAACTTGACATTTTCGTCCCTTTTTCAGACTTTTTTAGATTTCACTAACACCACCTGACTAGTTTTACTACTTTCTAGAATATATATATATATATATATATATATATATATATATATATATATATATATATATATATATATATATATATATATATATATATATATATATATATATATATATATATATATATATATATATATACACATACACACATATATATATATACATATATATATATATATATATATATATACACATATACATATATATATATATATACATATACACATATATATATATACACACATATATATATATATACATATAATATATATATATATATATATATATATATATATACATATATACATACATATACATATATATATATATATATACATAAATACATACATATATATATATATATATATATATATACATATATATATATATATACATATACATATATATATACATATATATATATATATATATACATAAATACATACATATATATATATATATATACATATATATATATATATATATACATAAATACATACATATATATATATATATATATATATATATATATATATATATATATATATATATATATATATATATATATATATATATATATATATATATATATATATATATGTATACACACACACACACACACACACACACACACACACACATACATATATATACACACAGTAAAGTATACCCACTACAATGCCTTGGACTACATCACTGTTTCTATGTACTTGTACCCATGCGCCCCCCCCCTTTGACTCACCTTGAAGGAGTCCTGCCTGGTGTCCCTGGGCGCCCTTTGACCTCTGACCTGTAACTGGCGGGAGGCTGACGGGGTCGAGAGGGCCGGAGCAGCCAGGACCAGGACCAGGACCAGGACGAGGGAGGGGACGGAGGCTAACATCTCCGGGGTCCGCGCGGAAAAAGTCTTCCTCAGGTTAAAAAAACAGGGAAAGAAGAAGAAATGTGAGCTGAGTGAAGCTGTTTGTCTGGAGGAGTTGAGCAGCGGTGGAAAGTAACTAAGTACTTTTACTCCAGTACTGTATTTAAGTACAAATGTTGAGGTACTTGTACTTTACTGTAGTCTTTCCTTTAATGTTACTTTCTACTTCTACTCCGCTTCATCTCAGGAAGAAATATTACTTATTATTATACTTTAGTTACTAGTTACTTAGTTACTAGTTACTTTAGTTACTCCACTACATTCATCTGACAGCTTTAGTTACTAGTTACTTTAGTCACTAGTTACTTTAGTTACTCCACTACATTCATCTGACAGCTTTAGTTACTAGTTACTTTAGTTACTAGTTACTTTAGTTACTAGTTACTTTAGTTACTAGTTACTTTTGTTACTCCGCTACATTCATCTGGCAGCTTTAGTTACTAGTTACTTTAGTTACTTTAGTTACTAGTTACCAGTTACTTTACTTACTAGTTACTTTAGTTACTCCACTACATTCATCTGACAGCTTTAGTTACTAGTTGCTTTAGTTACTAGTTAGTTTAGTTACTAGTTACTTTAGTTACTCCACTACATTCATCTGACAGCTTTAGTTACTAGTTACTTTAGTTACTAGTTACTTTAGTTACTCCACTACATTCATCTGGCAGCTTTAGTTACTAGTTACTTTAGTTACTTTAGTTACTAGTTACCAGTTACTTTACTTACTAGTTACTTTAGTTACTCCACTACATTCATATGACAGCTTTAGTTACTAGTTACTTTAGTTACTAGTTACTTTAGTTACTAGTTACTTTTGTTACCCCGCTACATTCATCTGACAGCTTTAGTTACTAGTTACTTTAGTCACTAGTTACTTTAGTTACTCCACTACATTCATCTGACAGCTTTAGTTACTAGTTACTTTAGTTACTAATTACTAGTTACTTTAGTTACTAGATACTTTAGTTACTCCACTACATTCATCTGACAGCTTTAGTTACTAGTTACTTTAGTTACTAGTTACCAGTTACTTTACTTACTAGTTACTTTAGTTACTCCACTACATTCATCTGACAGCTTTAGTTACTAGTTACTTTAGTCACTAGTTACTTTTGTTACTCCGCTACATTCATCTGACAGCTTTAGTTACTAGTTACTTTAGTTACTAGTTACCAGTTACTTTAGTTACTACGCTACATTCATATGACAGCTTTAGTTACTAGTTACTAGTTACCATTTGCTTTAGTTACTTTAGTTACTAGTTACTTTAGTTACTAGTTACTTTAGTTACTCCACTACATTCATCTGACAGCTTTAGTTACTAGTTACTTTAGTTACTAGTTACCAGTTACTTTAGTTACTAGTTACTAGTTACTTTAGTTACTAGCCACTACATTCATCTCACAGCTTTAGTTACTAGTTACTTTAGTTACTAGTTACCAGTTGCTTTAGTTACTTTAGTTACTAGTTACTTTAGTTACTAGTTACTTTTGTTACTCCGCTACATTCATCTGACAGCTTTAGTTACTAGTTACTAGTTTACTTTACACGTTTCCATCACACATGGCTTATAACATCTGATGTTTTATTATAACGTAACCATAGCAACAGGTCCAGCTGAGCTGATGATGTCATTAAACAGCTGGTTGGATCTCCTTCTACAACGGGAGGAGAGTCTCCGGTCGGCCATCACTGGTCGTCCTCCCGGGTCAAAGCACGTTATTATTAGTATTATTTATTATTTTGGACACATTTGCTCTCTTTTTAAGTCAATTTTGTCTCGTTTTAAGTCCCTTTTGTCTCTTTTTAAGTCCCTTTTGACGCTTTTTAAGTCCATTTTGTCTCTTTTTAAGTCCATTTTGTCTATTTTTAAGTCCCTTTTGACTCGTTTTAAGTCCCTTTTGACTCTTTTTTAAGTCCCATTTGTCTCTTTTTAAGTTCCTTTTGACTCTTTTTAAGTCCCTTTTGTCTATTTTTAAGTCAATTTTCTCTCTTTTTAAGTCCATTTTTAATCTTTTTAAGTCCCTTTTGTGTCTTTTAAAGTCCCTTTTGACTCTTTTTATGTCCCTTTTGATGCTTTTTAAGTCCCTTTTGTGTCTTTTTAAGTACATTTAGTTGTAACAGAGTATTTTTACAGTGTGGTGATAGTACTTTTACTGAAGTAAAAGGATCTTCTTCTTCTTCTTCTTCCACTGGAGTTGACGCTGATGGTTTCCAAAGATGAACAGATCAGTAGCTCTTGAAGCCGAGGGGAAAGAGATGACGTGACGACTTTAACCACTCCAGGGATCCCCCCCCCTGTGGAACAAGACAGAAACACACATTCAAATCACATGAATCGTATCCTGATCGCCATTTTGGTTCCTAACGGTCACATTAACAAGGTCATAAATAAAAACGTAATTATTTTGCACTTTACGTTTTGCAGATAAACTCTTATTTTGTCCTGTGTTCTGATTTTTTATGTATTTTGATTTTTTCTTACTATTTATTATATGTATATAGTTGCTCTCAGGACTGGTCACCACGTCCCCCACCCTCTTTTTTTTTCCTGCACTACTTACATTTTCTATTTTTTAGATTTTCTCTTCTTATATTTCGTGTTGACACTGTAAAGGTGTTACTTAAATCTCATTGCACAGGTATACTGCACTTGTGTATAATGACAAATAAGGCTTTCTATTCTCTTCTGATTGTGGATGAAATACAGAAGTACACACAGTATGACGAGTATGAAGGGAAACATCGGCGTTCAAGGAGTTTTCACTGTTTCACTGTTTCCATGGTAACTTACAGGGATTTCAACATTGACCAAAATAGTTGTGATTAGGATGTTTTTCCGTGATTCATACCCACCCCAACGCTTCACGTTCGCTCAGCAGATTCCACTTTGCTCAATTAGCAGAGCTGGGGCCATTAGCTGTTTACGGGCCCGTGGGTGTAGCGGGTCGGCCAATAAACCGCAACGGAAACAGTAAGTTGGTCTGACAGCAGGGGTGCTTTTAGACCCTATTTAGGGGGGCTCGAGCCGCTTTGATTTAGAGGTTTTTGGGCCCTATTTTAATGATGTAAGCGCCTGGCGTGAAGCGCCTGGGGCAGCTGCGTTTAGGGCGTGTCCGAATCCACTTTTAACAGTTTAACTGCAGAAAAACAGGGTCCGTGCGGCGGGCACATGGTTCAAAAGGGTTGTACTCCCAGAATGCACCTGAACACACCTCCCTGTAAGACCAGCACGCCCAGAATGCACCTGAACACACCTCCCTGTAAGACCAGCACGCTCAGAATGCACTTGAACACACCTCCCTGTAAGACCAGCACGCTCAGAATGCACCTGAACACACCTCCCTGTAAGACCAGCACGCCCAGAATGCACCTGAACACACCTCCCTGTAAGACCAGCACGCCCAGAATGCACCTGAACACACCTCCCTGTAAGACCAGCACGCCCAGAATGCACCTGAACACACCTCCCTGTAAGAGCAGCACGCCCAGAATGCACCTGAACACACCTCCCTGTAAGACCAGCACGCCCAGAATGCACCTGAACACACCTCCCTGTAAGACCAGCACGCCCAGAATGCACCTGAACACACCTCCCTGTAAGACCAGCACGCCCAGAATGCACCTGAACACACCTCCCTGTAACACCAGCACGCCCAGAATGCACCTGAACACACCTCCCTGTAACACCAGCACGCCCAGAATGCACCTGAACACACCTCCCTGTAACACCAGCACGCCCAGAATGCACCTGAACACACCTCCCTGTAAGACCAGCATGCCCAGAATGCACCTGAACACACCTCCCTGTAAGACCAGCACGCCCAGAATGCACCTGAACACACCTCCCTGTAAGACCAGCACGCCCAGAATGCACCTGAACACACCTCCCTGTAACACCAGCACGCCCAGAATGCACCTGAACACACCTCCCTGTAACACCAGCACGCCCAGAATGCACCTGAACCCAAAGTTGCGAACTTGGATCCTGCACACGTTTATTTCCTCTGCCGCTAATCCATTTAACTTCGACACAAAGAGAGTTCAGCATCTGCAGTTTTTAACGCGCGTCTCTGTCTGGACTCCGTCTCTATCGACTTCAACATTTAGCTTGTAAATACCTGGTGGCCGGTGACAGCTGCTGCAGCTGCTCCGCTCCCAGGAAGCCCAGGGGGAGGAGGTGAGGGAGGGGGAGGGAGGGAGGGAGACACTCCCTGAACGCGCCCATGGGGTTGTCCCATAATAGGGACTCTTCACCTCTGGTTTTCACTCCTCCTGTTCACAGCAAGCTTCAGAAGCCAAAATGAACTCCTCCCGCATGACTCTCTCGATAAGACTAAGAGCAGCTGATACCTGGAGGCAAGGGGGGGCCAACCTGGGGGAGGGAGGGGGGGGCAACCTGGGGGAGGGAGGGGGGGCAACCTGGGGGAGGGAGGTCGTGAGTGTAATTGGTTGTGTTGTGCGTATTTGGTTGTGTTGTGTGTATTGTTTGTGTGTATTTGGTTGTGTTGTGTGTATTTGGTTGTGTTATGTGTATTGGTTGTGTGTATTTGGTTGTTAACGTGTCTCCCCCCAATGTTAACGTGTCTCCCCCAATGTTAACGTGTCTCCCCCCAATGTTAACGTGTCTCCCCCAATGTCAACGTATCTCCCCCAATGTTAACGTGTCTCCCCCCAATGTTAACGTGTCTCCCCCAATGTTAACGTGTCTCCCCCCAATGTTAACGTATCTCCCCCCAATGTCAACGTATCTCCCCCCAATGTTAACGTGTCTCCCCCAATGTTAACGTATCTCCCCCCAATGTTAACGTATCCCCCCCAATGTTAACGTATCTCCCCCCAATGTCTCCCCCTGATGTTAACGTATCTCCTGGCCACAGGCATAGTCTTTTCGATATTCCTTCAACAATCTGTCTTGTTTCTGTTTTGAATGTTAGAAAATTTGATCAGGCTAAAATGAACTCATGCCACTTGCAGAATGGGGCTCATCATTGAATTACACAAGAATATTCACTTCTTATGAGTCATGCTAAAAACAAAATCACTTGCAGTCACAAAAAATTTGCAAAATCGATTGAATTTTCATGATGTTTCATGTTCCGTGGAGATTAAATAGTGAATACTGTATGCGGAGGAGTGAAAAGACTAAATATTCACATTTAACAAGCTGAAATCACATGAGTTACTCATAAAAAATATTAGATGTAATAAAAACTTAACATAAGCTGTTATAAAAACTTAATATTAGCTGTTATAAAACTTAATATTAGCTGTTATAAAAACTTAATATGAGCTGTTATAAAAACTTAATATTAGCTGTTATAAAAACTTAATATAAGCTGTTATAAAAACTTAATATTAGCTGTTATAAAAACTTAATATAAGCTGTTATAAAAACTTAATATAAGCTGTTATAAAACTTAATATAAGCTGTTATAAAAACTTAATATTAGCTGTTATAAAAACTTAATATTAGCTGTTATAAAAACTTAATATTAGCTGTTATAAAAAACGTATTAGGTGTTATGAAAACGTAATATTAGCAGTTATAAAAACGTATTAGCTGTTATAAAAACTTAATATTAGCTGTTATAAAAACGTAATATTAGCTGTTATAAAACTTAATATAAGCTGTTATAAAAACTTAATATTAGCTGTTATAAAAACTTAATATAAGCTGTTATAAAACGTAATATTAGCTGTTATAAAAACTTAATATTAGTTGTTATATAAACTTAATATTAGCTGTTATAAAAACTTAATATTAGTTGTTATATAAACTTAATATTAGCTGTTATAAAACTTATTAGCTGTTATAAAAACTTAATATAAGCTGTTATATAAACTTAATATTAGCTGTTATAAAAACTTAATATAAGCTGTTATATAAACTTAATATTAGATGTTATAAACTTAATATTAGCATTTATAAAAACTTAATATTAGCTGTTATATAAACTTAATATTAGATGTTATAAACTTAATATTAGCATTTATTAAAACTTAATATAAGCTGTTATATAAACTTAGAATTAGCTGTTATAAAAACTTAATATTAGCTGTTATATAAACTTAATATTAGATGTTATAAACTTAATATTAGCTGTTATAAAAACTTAATATAAGCTGTTATATAAACTTAATATTAGCTGTTATAAAAACTTAATATAAGCTGTTATATAAACTTAATATTAGATGTTATAAACTTAATATTAGCATTTATAAAAACTTAATATTAGCTGTTATATAAACTTAATATTAGATGTTATAAACTTAATATTAGCATTTATTAAAACTTAATATAAGCTGTTATATAAACTTAGAATTAGCTGTTATAAAAACTTAATATTAGCTGTTATATAAACTTAATATTAGATGTTATAAACTTAATATTAGCTGTTATAAAAACTTAATATAAGCTGTTATATAAACTTAATATTAGATGTTATAAACTTAATATTAGCATTTATTAAAACTTAATATAAGCTGTTATATAAACTTAGAATTAGCTGTTATAAAACTTATTAGCTGTTATAAAAACTTCATATTAGTTGTTATAAACTTAATATTAGATGTTATAAACTTAATATTAGCAGTTATAAAAACTTAATATAAGCTGTTATAAAAACTTAATATAAGCTGTTATAAAAACTTAATATAAGCTGTTATATAAACTTAGAATTAGCTGTTATAAAAACTTCATATTAGTTGTTATAAATCATTTTTTTTACATGGAGGGACACATTTTTGACCCTCAACTGTTATCATTACATTGGCAACAAAATCCAGAAACAGTTGTTGAAACTTCAAAATAATTCATGCAACTAGTTAATTTTAAGTTGATACAACTAAGCACTTTTTACTGTGATTTCATATTGAATATCCATAACATAATATTGAATATCCTTAACATAATATTGAATATCCATAACATAATATTGAATATCCTTAACATAATATTGAATATCCATAACATAATAATGAATATCCATAACATAAATGCACTTAATTCAACTTTTCTTACCGAAATGAGCATTTGAACATTTCAAGAAACTTAACTACGAAAACTGATACAACTACTTAAAATCTAATCAAATTTCGGATTATTTCAAATATTATATGTAAGCAGTGGCAAATAAAAAGCAGTGAAACAACACAACAATAATCAGTTATCAAAATAGCTCTGATATAGTTTTGCGTAATCTTTTCAGCTCCAATTTATTACTTCGCATATTGAATATCCGTAACATAAATAAATGCAATTATTTCAACTATTCTGAGTGAAATGAATGGGACATTTTAAGAAATGTAACGGAGCATCTTACCTGCTGCGAACTGAGATGATTTTCTCTTCTCTCTCTTTCTCTCTTCTCTCTCTCTTTCTCCCTCTCTCCCTGGGAATTGCATTGACTGACCAGCAGGACGAGAGACTGGACAGAAAGAGACAGAGAGAGAGAGAGAGAGAGAGAGAGAGAGAGAGAAAAGAAAAAGAGAGGAGGAGAGTTGTAAAATTTTCTCATACTTGAAGAATTTTTCCTCCCTCTCCTCCTCCTTCTCCTCCTCCTTTCTTTCTCTCTGATGTAATTCTGTGTGCTTTACAGGTCCCTGCAGGGCGGAGGATTTGCGATGGAAAACATCTGAATTTTTACATGTTTTTTAGGGAACACGGGGGCTTAAAAGCCTTCTCTGTCCTCGGCTACACCGGCGGTGGAAAATGTAACTAAGTACATCTACTCCAGTACTGTACTTAAGTACACTTTTAAGGGTACTTGTACTTTACTTTCTTTTCATGCCACTTTCTACTTTTACTCCGCTACATTTCAGACAGAAATATTCTACTTTTTACTCCACTACATTCATCTGTTACAGCTTTAGATGTAGATAGATAGATAGATAGATAGATAGATAGATAGATAGATAGATAGATAGATAGATAGATAGATAGATAGATAGATAGATGGATAGATGGATAGATGGATGTATAGATAGATGGATAGATAGATGGATAGATAGATAGATAGATAGATAGATAGATAGATAGATAGATAGATAGATAGATAGATAGATAGATAGATAGATAGATAGATAGATAGATAGATAGATAGATAGATAGATAGATAGATAGATAGATAGATGGATAGATAGATAGATGGATAGATAGATAGATAGATAGATAGATAGATAGATAGATGGATAGATAGATAGATAGATGGATAGATAGATGGATAGATAGATGGATAGATAGATGTATAGATAGATGGATAGATAGATGGATAGATAGATAGATAGATGGATAGATATCCCAAAAAATGGGAAATTATAGTGTTAAAGCAGCAAAATCAGTCACACAGCACAGAATATAAATGAAATACTAGGATACATATACATACATACAATATACATGAAATAATAATAATAATAATAGCAATAATAATAATAATAATAATAATAATAATAATAGGAATTGTGTGCAGGAAGGTCCCTGCATACAAAACAGATGTATTTTATAAAATCTGATGTTTTATTACATATGAAACTAGCCAACAATGTAACAGACATAGACATAACTCAACTTACCCATAATGCATTCAGTCATTCATCCCGGCTCAGTGTCAGCGAGGCCGATTGTTCAGTGCTGCCATTCCAGATAAAAAGGAAAAACTCTGCTTTATTTTAAGTGTCCTGTATCTCTGCTCAGATGGAAGTAATGTCAGACAGGCGTGCGACGGCTCTGAGGATTTCATCATGCTGATAATTTATATCACATCACATCTTCAGGATTTAAAATGAAGTGTTGAAGATGACGGCAGAAGGATATTCAGTCATTTCATTGCACGGGCAGAACAATTCAGACCATCTGTGATAATCATGGTCGTTGTCAGCTTAGTCTCGCATTGCCAGACCTTCCTCCACGGAGCTGCGGAGGAGGGTCTGGCGTTCTGGGATGGGAGAGAAACAAGCTCTGGTTCATCGGCTTCTCTTCTAACCAATCACGATCGTCTGAGCGCCGGACGGAGCCAGAAGCTGCCATGACTCGACTTATTATTGAGTTTTTGCCCTCATGTTGTCCTCGTATTGTCCTCATGTTGTCCTCGTATTGTCCTCATGTTGTCCTCGTATTGTCCTCATGTTGTCCTCGTATTGTCCTCATGTTGTCCTCGTATTGTCCTCATGTTGTCCTCATGTTGTCTTCATGTTGTCCTCATGTTGTCCTCATGTTGTCTTCATGTTGTCCCCATGTTGTCCTCATGTTGTCCCCATGTTGTCTTCATGTTGTCCTCATGTTGTCCCCATGTTGTCCTTGTGTTGTCCCCATGTTGCCCCCATGTTGTCCTCATGTTGTCCCCATGTTGTCCCCATGTTGTCCTTGTGTTGTCCTCGTGTTGTCCCCATGTTGTCCTTGTGTTGTCCTCATATTGTCCTCATGTTGTTCTCATATTGTCCTTGTGTTGTCCTCGTAATGTCCCAGTGTTGTCCTCATGTTGTCCTCGTGTTGTCCTCATGTTGTCCTCATGTTGTCCCCATGTTGTCCTCATGTTTGCCCCATGTTGTCCTCATGTTGTCCCCATGTTGTCCCCATGTTGTCCCTGTGTTGTCCTCGTGTTGTCCCCATGTTGTCCTCATATTGTCCTCATGTTGTCCTCGTGTTGTCCTCGTAACGTCCCAGTGTTGTCCCCATGTTGTCCTCATGTTGCCCTCATGTTGCCCTCATGTTGACCCTATGTTGTCCTCATGTTGTCCACATGTTGTCTTCATGTTGTCCTCATGTTGTCCCCATGTTGTCCCCATGTTGTCCTCATGTTGTCTTCATGTTGTCTTCATGTTGCTCTCATGTTGTCCTCATGTTGTCCTCACGTTGTCCTCATGTTGTCCTCACGTTGTCCTCATGTTGTCCCCATGTTGTCTTCATGTTGTCTTCATGTTGTCCTCATGTTGTCCTCATGTTGCCCTCATGTTGTCCTCATGTTGTCCTCATGTCGCCCTTATGTCGCCCTCATGTTGTCCTCATGTTGTCCCTTTGAAACCAAATTGAAGTGTTTTTGAAATAGTATTGAGAGTAAAAGTTGACATATTCCAGTCTGTGATTATCATCAACATCCATTCCTTTAATTTTAGTCTCAATAATTCCTAATTTCTGCTTTTCTAACTCAAACATTAGGTATATTTTCCTATAAATGAGGTTTATTGACCATAAATTCCAAAAATAACTGTAAAACTAAAGTTAATAAGTTAGTGTTACGTAGTGTTGAAAAAACATTGAAAAAAAGTGTCAAAAATGTTTAAAAAATGGGACAAAAACCTAAGAAAAAGTGTTGATTTTCATTTTTGACGGGCAGACAACACGAGGGTTAATTTATCAGAGACACAAGCTGAGTATAAGTTAGAAGTAACTTAGTCTCTCATAGCCAGACCTTCCTCTACAGCGCTGTGGAGGAAGGTCTGGCCAGTTCACACAGCATTCCTGGATGGGAGAAAAATGTGCTCTGCTATATCGGCATGTCTTGGTCCGTCGTTGGCATGGTAACATGTTGAGGGCATCTCAGAGGCTGTCTTTGCTGCCTGAGGGTCACACCTCTAACATGTTGGGGGGTTCCTCCTGGACGCAGATCAAAGGCATCAAATAAATGAGAATCACTCACAAAAATACAATTAATCACCATTATATTGTCTTATCCTAGTCTGAGACAGCGGGGGGGTGGAGACAGAAGGTCACTTCCTGTTGTGAAGCAATAGGCTTCTTCTATATGTTAAATGCCAGATGTGACCTGATCAATTCTTTATAGTAAGAGGAACGTGGGGGTGGGGGGGTGGGGGGTGAGAGAGACAATAGGGCCATCTTGACCTCTTCACCGAGACAAATAATGCATATTTTCCTAACCTGGCTGCATAATACATAAAGAGAAATACATTGTCTTCAAAACATTGTTTTTAAGTTTTTATAAGTCAGTTAAACCAATCACAATTGTCATGGGTGGCGCTAAAGGCCGGACGGAGCCACGGTGCCGCTGGCTCAACAGAGACTCTGATTGGACAGATAGTCTAGCTAGCTGTCTGGATTTACCCTGCAGAGATCTGAGGACCAGGTAACCATAGTCCTCAGATTGGACAGATAGTCTAGCTAGCTGTCTGGATTTACCCTGCAGAGATCTGAGGACCAGGTAACCATAGTCCTCAGATTGGACAGATAGTCTAGCTAGCTGTCTGGATTTACCCTGCAGAGATCTGAGGACCAGGTAACTATAGTCCTCAGATTGGACAGATAGTCTAGCTAGCTGTCTGGATTTACCCTGCAGAGATCTTAGGACCAGGTAACCAGAGTCCTCAGATTGGACAGATAGTCTAGCTAGCTGTCTGGATTTACCCTGCAGAGACCTGAGGACCAGGTAACCATAGTCCTCAGATTGGACAGATAGTCTAGCTAGCTGTCTGGATTTACCCTGCAGAGATCTTAGGACCAGGTAACCAGAGTCCTCAGATTGGACAGATAGTCTAGCTAGCTGTCTGGATTTACCCTGCAGAGACCTGAGGACCAGGTAACCAGAGTCCTCAGGAATCAGCCGCAAGTTAGAGCGCCAACACAGAGACAGAGGACAGGGACGGAGGTTAGAGCGCCGGCACAGAGACAGAGGACGGGGACGGAGGTTAGAGCGTCGACACAGAGACAGAGGACAGGGACGGAGGTTAGAGTGACAGAGGACGGGGACGAAGGTTAGAGTGCCGACACAGAGACATAGGAGAGCCCGAGAGAAGACGTATTTACGAGGGGACATCAGCTAATTTTCTGTCCCAACCAACAACAAAACGTCTTTCTCAATCTCAGCAGTCAGAAACAAAAAGGGAATAAGACAGCGACCGCAGCTCTCCGGTGTCTTCTTCTTTTACAAACCGGTCAAACGGCCTCCAGAGTTCCTCACACCCCCCAATTTACCCCTCAATATAAATGTCAGTCTCTCCATGGACATGCATCTCGCCACATTCTTGCTACGGGGCTTTTTTAGCCGTAGTATAGCAAAAAGAAATGATACTCTTGGGGTTTCTGATTGGTTGGATACAGGTGCAGGTTTTTTAAATATTTTTATTTTTGTACTCTTATAACGTAAAACGAATATTTGATGCATATAAAGCTTGTATGCTATGAAACTAAATAAAAGTCTTTTTTTAAACTTTTAAGACCCTGTTATTATTATTATTATTATTATTATTATTATGTTGTTAGCATTACCAAAGACGGACTGGCCATCTGGAATTTGGGCAAATGCCAGAGTGATGTCCCTTTATGGACCTCTACCGATAAAAACAATTTCTTTTTATTATTATTTTAGTTATTTTATGCATGCAGCCACAAATATTTGAGATAGTTCAAAACATACTGTGGGGAGCTGCGTTGAAAGAAAAGGCGACAAAAAGGCGACAAAAAGGCGACAAAAAGGTGACAAAAAGGCGACAAAAAGGCAACAAAAAGGAGACAAAAAGGCGTAAAAAGGGAGACAAAAAGGTGACAAAAGGGCAACATAAAGTCTACAAAAAGGTGACAAAAAGGAGACAAAAAGGCGACAAAAGGGCAACATAAAGGCAACAAAAAGGTGACAAAAAGGCAACAAAAAGGCGACAAAGAGGTGACAAAAGGGCAACATAAAGTCGACAAAAAGGCGACAAAAAGGTGACAATAAAGGGGACAAAAAGGAAACAAAAAGGGGACAAAAAGGAAACAAAAAGGAGACAAAAAGGTGACAAAAAGGATACAAAAAGGAGACAAAAAGGTGACAAAAAGGCAACAAAAGGGCAACATAAAGGCAACAAAAAAGAGACAAAAACGTGACAAAAAGGAGACAAAAAGGCAACAAAAAGTTGACGAAAGGGCAACAAAAAGGAGAAATTTTACCTGAAGAACGTTGTATGGAATCATCCATGTTATTTTTGGGCAATTCAGTTGGAAGAAATCCATATTTCAGATACAAAACCCTTAGAAACAGGTCAGTTTGACCCGAGGACAACACAAGGGTTAATCAATCTTTGAGTGGGGTTGTTGGGGGTTGAAAACAGGGCCGGGGTGTTCCAGACGCCAGGACCAGCTGTTTGATCCCGGTCTGTCCCTGAGCTGAGGATTACTGGGAGAACGGTTTCCCAGGTTCCTGTCAGGGGGCTGGGAGCTGCAGACCGGTTTCAGGCTCACTGATCCGAGGTCAGAGGCCGATCAACTTTACCATCAGATTTACGGGTCGACCCTGAAGCCTGACAGACCCTCCGGAGGGCAAAGACATTTGGTGCTCCCCCGGGAATCAGAAGACAGTAGCTGGCACGCCACGCTGCATTCTTCCTCTCCGAGGCGGTCTTTGCATCCTGCTGCTACACCTGGCTGCTCAACACACGTCTGGAATCTCGCAGCGGATTCGGAAAAATGTTCAAAAATTGGATGCTTGGGCGCAAAAATGACAACGTTCATCAACACATAAAAGACTTATTAATGAAGTGACGCATTCATTTAAATCCTACGATGAGAAAAGACAAGAAGGCCTTTGTTAACAACATTCAAAACTTGTTGAATATTAAATAAAAGTCTTTTTTTTAACTTTTAAGACCCTGTTATTATTATTATTATTATTATTATTATTATTATTATTATTATTATTATTATATTGTTAGCATTACCAAAGAAGGCCATCTAGAATTTGAGCAAATGTCAGAGTGATGTCCCTTTATGGACCGCTACCGATAAAAACAATAACCTGTCTTTTGGTTGTTTTTATTATTATTTTAGTTATTTTATGCATGCAGCCACAAATATTTGAGATAGTTCAAAACATACTGCTGGGGAGCTGCGTTGAAAGAAAAGGCGACAAAAAGGCGACGAAAAGGCAACGAAAAGGCAACAAAAAGGCGACGAAAAGGTGACGAAAAGGCGACGAAAAGGCGACGAAAAGGCGACGAAAAGGCAACAAAAAGGTGACGAAAAGGCGACAAAATGGCAACAAAAAGGCAACAAAAAGGTGACGAAAAGGCAACAAAAAGGTGACGAAAAGGCGACAAAAAGGTGACGAAAAGGCGACAAAATGGCAACAAAAAGGCAACAAAAAGGTGACGAAAAGGCAACAAAATGGCAACAAAATGGCAACAAAAAGGCAACAAAAAGGCAACAAAAAGGTGACAAAAAGGCAACAAAATGGCAACAAAAAGGCAACAAAAAGCAATGCAGATTAAGACTTGATGATTTCCTGATACTTGGGACTATATTGGGTGGAAGCACAACCGAAGCACTGCTACATGGGCGCGGAGATCATGCAACCAAAAATCACTTTCTCTGGGATTTAGGGTGCTATTTTGTGTCTTTGGTGCATCCACACACATACAAACTTGGAAAAATCCATGGTGTTCTGAGTGAGACCAGGTTTCTGAGTGTCCTCTGTCTTCAGTCTCCGGGTGAGATGTCCAACATCTGCACGGCTTTCTACGTCACTAGAGACGAGGTGGCTAACTGTAGCATGCTAGCTCGTTCTCAATGGAAAACACTGCTCCAACAGCCTCTAGTGGACCAGAATCTCCAAAAGAACTACTTCCTGTCCCTGTTCTACTTCCTGTCCCTGTTCTACTTCCTGTCCCTGTTGTGCAGGTATTCCACAAGTGGTCCTGGTCTAGAAGAAGTCTCCCAGCTGATCCTGCCTTGGACTGACCAAAGCTGGAGAAAGAGTTATCAGCTGATGGATCTTACCGAGCTACTGAGCATGTGCAGCTCCCAACAAAGATAGTATAGAAGGGCGATGTCTCACTCTGGAGATAAAACTAGAGAGATGTCTCACTCTGGAGATAAAACTAGAGAGATGTCTCACTCTGGAGATAAAACTAGAGAGATGTCTCACTCTGGAGATAAAACTAGTGAGATGTCTCACTCTGGAGATAAAACTCTGGAGATAAAACTAGAGAGATGTCTCACTCTGGAGATAAAACTAGAGAGATGTCTCACTCTGGAGATAAAACTAGAGAGATGTCTCACTCTGGAGATAAAACTAGAGAGATGTCTCACTCTGGAGATAAAACTAGAGAGATGTCTCACTCTGGAGATAAAACTAGTGAGATGTCTCACTCTGGAGATAAAACTAGAGAGATGTCTCACTCTGGAGATAAAACTCTGGAGATAAAACTAGAGAGATGTCTCACTCTGGAGATAAAACTAGAGAGATGTCTCACTCTGGAGATAAAACAGAGACCCAAACACACAGTGTGAAAACACCCTCTGCAGCAATGTGCAGTACAACAAAAATATGGTGTTTTTTGACAATGAAACCATGGAAACCTGTTCTACAACCTCAAAATACAATTATCAAGCTGAAAATGAGCGAAATATGGGCTCTTTAAACAGAATAATCATCATCAATAATCTCAAAGGTCTCTTGGCAGCTTTCACAGAGCGTGAAGTGAGACATTGACGTCTCTGGGAAGATTCCTGCATGCTCCTCTGGCCTCTGAGACAACTAATCAGCACTACAAACTTTAACTACGGAGCTCTAGAGCCTTTTTAGTCTGCCCCCGTAGCCTCATCAACAGGACGGTTTCTTAGGAAACCCTGAAATGGCTGAAATGCCTCAGACACCAGGACCACATGCCCGATGAAGCGAAGCCTAATTGCACCATGTGTGCTTTTCCAACCGAGCCAAGCCGAGTCTGTTGGAAGCGAAAACATATAACGAGAGCATGGATGTTGTAAAGCTGGAAAACGCTAATTGACGTTGACACTTACGTCTTGATTGCCCCGTCAATAACTGTGACGGATGTAGCTTGTGTGTGCGACGGGGAAACAGCCGCTTCCAACGGGGGCCATTTGTTTTGGTTCTTTCAGTCGGTATATTGACCCACAAATGGAGAACGAGCGTCTCTGGTTTCACTCAAACATGAAAAAGACTTAAGAAACAAACAGATGCCCTGCATGACGGTATGTCCAACACCAGGTATTTAACCCTCATGTTGTCCTCATGTTGTCTTCATGTTGTCCTCATGTTGTCCTCTTGTTGTCTTCATGTTGTCCTCATGTTGTCTTCATGTTGTCTTCATGGTGTCCACATGTGGCCTTCATGTTATCTTCATGTTGTCCTCATGTTGTCCTCATGTTGCCTTTATGTTGTCCTCATGTTGTCCTCATGTTGTCTTCATGTTGTCTTCATGTTGTCCTCATGTTATCCTCTTGTTGTCTTCATGTTGTCTTCATGTTGTCCTCATGTTATCTTCATGTTGTCCTCATGTTGTCCTCATGTTGTCTTCATGTTGTCCTCATGTTGTCCTCTTGTTGTCTTCATGTTGTCTTCATGTTGTCCTCATGTTGTCCTCATGTTGCCTTCATGTTGTCCTCTTGTTGTCTTCATGTTGTCTTCATGTTGTCCTCATGTTGCCTTCATGTTGTCCCCATGTTGTCCCCATGTTGTCCTCATGTTGCCTTCATGTTGCCCTCATGTTGTCTTCATGTTGCCCTCATGTTGTCTTCATGTTGCCTCCATGTTGTCCTCATGTTGTCTTCATGTTGTCTTCATGTTGCCTCCATGTTGTCCTCATGTTGTCTTCATGTTGTCTTCATGTTGCCCTCATGTTGCCCTCATGTTGTCTTCATGTTGTCCTCATGTTGCCCTCATGTTGTCCCCATGTTGTCCCCATGTTGTCTTCATGTTGTCTTCATGTTGTCCCCATGTAGTCCCCATGTGGTCCCCATGTGGTCCCCATGTTGTCCTCATGTTGTCCTCATGTTGTCCTCATGTTGTCTTCATGTTGTCTTCATGTTGTCCTCATGTTGTCCTCATGTTGTCCTCATGTTGTCTTCATGTTGTCCCCATGTTGCCTTCATGTTGTCCTTATGTTGTCCTCATGTTGTCCTATATCAATGTTCTTTTTAATTCCCCAAAATAACATGATTGATTCCACACAACGTTCTTTGCCAAGTACAAATCTCTACTTTCATTAATTTTGGGGCGTCTTATTCAATTTTATAGCATTTGAAACCAAATTGAAGTGTTTTTGAAATAGTATTGAGAGTAAAAGTTGACATATTCCAGTCTGTGATTATCATCAACATCCATTCCTTTAATTTTAGTCTCAATAATTCCTAATTTCTGCTTTTCTAACTCAAACATTAGGTATAATTTCCTATAAATGAGGTTTATTGACCATAAATTCCAAAAATAACTGTGAAATTAAAGTTAATAAGTCAGTGTTATGTGTTGAAAACGTCAAAAGTGTTGATTTTCGGGAAGACAACACAAGGGTTAATCCTGTTTCTTTTCTTTTTTTTAAGTTCATAAAACTGAGGTGTAGGTTTAGAAATATACAGCTGTGGTTGCCAAAGAGATGACGTCCTCCAGTACAGTAGGTCCATAAAGCCATTAGTCACTTGTGGGAGGTTGCTGGTTCAATTCCAGAAGCTGTCTGACATGTTAAACAGCAGCAGCCACACACAGCACAGTAATCCTAATGTGAGGAAACAGAGACACACACACACACACACACACACACGCGCGCACACACGCACACACACACACGCGCACACACACACACATACACACGCGCACACAAACGCACACACACACATGCACACAATTGTCAATTTTATAGCATTTGGAGAAAAAAACAATTGGTAAAAGAAAAGTGTAAATAAAACATTAAAAATGTCAATAAAGTGACAAAAATGTGAAAAAAAAGTGACAAAAGGCTCAGA
>JABXJD010000494.1:105000-115000 GCA_013375575.1 Percina caprodes | reverse complement strand
CAGGTGCATTCTGGGCGTGCTGGTCTTACAGGGAGGTGTGTTCAGGTGCATTCTGGGCGTGCTGGTCTTACAGGGAGGTGTGTTTAGGTGCATTCTGGGCGTGCTGGTATTACAGGGAGGTGTGTTCAGGTGCATTCTGGGCGTGCTGGTCTTACAGGGTGTGTTCAGGTGCATTCTGGGTGTGCTGGTCTTACAGGAAGGTGTGTTCAGGTGCATTCTGGGTGTGCTGGTCTTACAGGAAGGTGTGTTCAGGTGCATTCTGGGCGTGCTGGTCTTACAGGGAGGGGCGTTCAGGTGCATTCTGGGCGTGCTGGTCTTACAGGGAGGTGTGTTCAGGTGCATTCTGGGCGTGCTGGTCTTACAGGGAGGTGTGTTCAGGTGCATTCTGGGCGTGCTGATCTTACAGGGAGGTGTGTTTAGGTGCATTCTGGGCGTGCTGGTCTTACAGGGTGTGTTCAGGTGCATTCTGGGTGTGCTGGTCTTACAGGGAGGTGTGTTCAGGTGCATTCTGGGCGTGCTGGTCTTACAGGGAGGTGTGTTCAGGTGCATTCTGGGCGTGCTGGTCTTACAGGGTGTGTTCAGGTGCATTCTGGGCATGCTGGTCTTACAGGGAGGTGTGTTCAGGTGCATTCTGGGCGTGCTGGTCTTACAGGGTGTGTTCAGGTGCATTCTGGGCATGCTGGTCTTACAGGGAGGTGTGTTCAGGTGCATTCTGGCCGTGACTTGTGAAGAGAGTTATTTACGTTTGGCACTTTGGTGGAAATCCCAAACCTCCAATACAGAAACCTTTTGAAAACGGGTCAAATTTTACCCGACGACAACTGGACCAATCCCATCAGTCCATCTGACACAAAACCACGAAATAAGCTGAAAAATACCCTTCAACATCCCTAATTCCTACATGAGCTTTGTGTCCCAGCTGTCTGACGGTGCAAATGAGTTATTTCCCTGACAGACAAAGGCTAAATGTGTCTCAGTGGTGTGACGTCTGTCCCCGCGGGGAGCTGGACGGACGCCAGAGGCGACGGGTCGCCTTTGTTTTGGCTGAGTAATGCTCTGGGACCAGACTTCCTGTGGGCCGACGCGGGGATGCTTGTAACGTTACTCAAATGTCACTGAAACACAGACTTCTGTTGGGAGTCAGCAGTGTGAAGAGGTTTTCAGCCCCCGTGTGATTTTTAGCATTTTATGCACGTTTTTGCAGTCGGCCTGCAGCCAAGTAGAGAATATTTGTGTTGTTGCCGTTCACGTCTGATCGCACTTGACATAAATGATCCTGCGTACAGATCTCGGTCCGGGGCACTCGGACAAGAAAAAAAGCTAATTTTCCATCACGTAAACTTGCAAGTTGGACCGAATAGAGTCAAATTTGGACATATTTTGTTTGCTCAAAGGTCCCATGGCATGGACATTTCACTTTATGAGGTTTTTTAACGTTAATATAAGTTCCCCCAGCCTGCTTATGGCCCCTCCAGTGGAAAGAAATGGCAGATAAATCTGCACCGAGCCCTGGGTATCCTGCTCTGCCTTTGAGAAAATGAAAGCTCAGATGGGTTGATCTGGAATCTTGCCCCTTATGTGGTCATAAGCCCCCCACCACCCCCTTCCCTCCTCAAAAGCTACAGACCCAGCAATGGCACATACTAAGGAAAGCTCATTGTAGGACTGGCTCTAGTGGCTGCAATTCTGCTCCAAGAGACTTCAGATACAGTATTAGGGGACCACTAAGGTCTATATAAAAGAGACTTCAGATACAGTATTAGGGGACCACTAAGGTCTATATAAAAGAGACTTCAGATACAGTATTAGGGACCACTAAGGTCTATATAAAAGAGACTTCAGATACAGTATTAGGGGACCACTAAGGTCTATATAAAGAGACTTCAGATACAGTATTAGGGACCACTAAGGTCTATATAAAAGACTTCAGATACAGTATTAGGGGACCACTAAGGTCTATATAAAAGAGACTTCAGATACAGTATTAGGGACCACTAAGGTCTATATAAAAGAGACTTCAGATACAGTATTAGGGGACCACTAAGGTCTATATAAAAGAGACTTCAGATACAGTATTAGGGACCACTAAGGTCTATATAAAAGAGACTTCAGATACAGTATTAGGGACCACTAAGGTCTATATAAAAGAGACTTCAGATACAGTATTAGGGGACCACTAAGGTCTATAAAAGACTTCAGATACAGTATTAGGGACCACTAAGGTCTATATAAAAGAGACTTCAGATACAGTATTAGGGGACCACTAAGGTCTATATAAAGAGACTTCAGATACAGTATTAGGGACCACTAAGGTCTATATAAAAGACTTCAGATACAGTATTAGGGGACCACTAAGGTCTATATAAAAGAGACTTCAGATACAGTATTAGGGGACCACTAAGGTCTATATAAAAGAGACTTCAGATACAGTATTAGGGGACCACTAAGGTCTATATAAAAGACTTCAGATACAGTATTAGGGACCACTAAGGTCTATATAAAAGACTTCAGATACAGTATTAGGGACAACTAAGGTCTATATAAAAGACTTCAGATACAGTATTAGGGACCACTAAGGTCTATATAAAAGACTTCAGATACAGTATTAGGGACCACTAAGGTCTATATAAAAGCATCAAAAGAACACCATGTCATGGGACCTTTAAGCTACAAAAGTTCCTCTCAGAATTTGTCTCTTATTCTATTTTTTTGGGCAATTAGGATTACATTTCTTTCTTTCTTTCAGGATGACATTTAATTCCCACAGTTTAATAAAAAAAATTAATAGCCTTCTTCGGTATTTGGAAAACACAGACACCGAGTTAAGTTAACGAGGACAAATGACGCATCAAAATTCAGATGTTGAAGGGAGGGAAAAGGAGTCGCTGGCTGTTCCCAGGAGGCTTGAGAGCAGCCATTGTAACAGCGGGAGGAGGAGGGGGAAAGGGGTTTTCCTCTGTGGAATTCAAAGTATTCAGTTAAAAAAGGAGCAGGAGAATGTGAATCATGCAGAAAGACACCGAGTGGGAATCAGAGGAGCGGGAGATAGAATATCAGGAGGGAAAAGGAGGCGATCCAATCATTGTGGGCACTGGGAAGACGTTTTACTTGGTATCTGAGTGCTTGGTCAGAACTAGGGATTTCATTTGATATTTAAGCAACGGCGTCCTTAAAAAGGAATGTTTTAATCGGTTCTAAATGTACTTTAACCCTCCTGTTGTCCTGGGGTCAAATTTGACCCGTTTTAAAAAGTTTCTACATCAGAAATTTGGGATTCTTACATCCAAATTGTCGAAATATTACATGGATGGTTCCATATAACACTGGAGGATCAGTTCACTACTTTACTGAATTTTCTGAGTTTTATTTCCCCCCAAAAAAACTTTGACAAAAGACAAAAAAATATATAATTTCATATAAATGAGGTTTCTTGACCATGAATTCAAAAAATAAAATAGTGTAAAGCTAGTGGTGATATATTGGGGTTAGTGATGTGTAGGCCTACAGTATACTGATGGTAGAGTTAGAAAAATGAAGAAAATGTTGAAAAAAAGCATGAAAACATGATAAAAAATATCTCAAAAACATCAAAAAAAAGCATCAAAAAAGCATTAAAAAGTGATAAAAAAATCTCAAAAGCATCAATTTTTTTTTCAAAAAAGCATCAAAAAAATTACAAAAAAGTGATAAAAAAATATCTCAAACGCGTCAAAACAATATCTCAAACGCGTAAAAAAAATATCTCAAAAGCGTCAAAAAAGCATCAAAAAAGCATAAAAAAAGCATCAAAAAAGTGATAAAAATATCTCAGAAGCGTAAAAAAAAGTGATAAAAAAAATATCTCAAAGGCATCAAAAAAAAGCTTCAAAAAAGCATCAAAAAAATTACAAAAAAGTGATAAAAAATATCTCAAACACGTCAAAAAAATATCTCAAACGCGTCAAAAAAATATCTCAAAAGCGTAAAAAAAGCATCAAAAAAGCATAAAAAAGTGATAAAAATATCTCAAAAGCGTCAAAAAAAATGTCAAAAAAGCATCAAAAAAGTGATAAATTTTTCAAAAGCGTAAAAAAAAGTCAAAAAAGCATCAAAAGTGATAAAAACATATCTCAGAAGCGTAAAAAAAGTGATAAAAATATCTCAAAAGCGTCAAAAAATATCTCAAACGCGTAAAAAAATATCTCAAAAGCGTCAAAAAGCATCAAAAAGTGATAAAAATATCTCAAAAGCGTCAAAAAAATGTCAAAAAGCATCAAAAAGTGATAAATTTTTCAAAAGCGTAAAAAAGTCAAAAAAGCATCAAAAGTGATAAAAACATATCTCAGAAGCGTAAAAAAAAAGTGATAAAAAATATCTCAAAAGCGTCAAAAAAATATCTCAAACGCGTAAAAAAAATATCTCAAAAGCGTCAAAAAAGCATCAAAAAGCATCAAAAAGTGATAAAAATATCTCAAAAGCGTCAAAAAAGTCAAAAAGCATCAAAAAGTGATAAATTTTTCAAAAGCGTAAAAAAGTCAAAAAGCATCAAAAGTGATAAAAATATCTCAGAAGTGTAAAAAAAAAAAAGTCAAAAAGTGATAAAAATATCTCAAAAGGGTCAAAAAGCTTAATTTTCAGTTTCCACTGGGAGGACGACACAAGGGTTAAAAAGGACGCTGTCCAGCGGTCCCGCGGGACACCACCACTGTCCGGGCGTTAGCATGAATTTGCGTTAACTCGTTATTATCGCGTTCATTCTGACAGCTCTAGTCTTTTTCAGAATAAGAGCAAAATATTATATATATAATATTAAAAGCAGAATATTATGGGGATGTAACCGTAGCCGCTGTTGATGCAGAAGTCATTAAAGCCCATTACAACATCTCCGACCTTTCAAATGTAAACCAGCAATGTAGAAACCAGCAGCCGCGGCCTCAGGGACCGCTTCCAGCAGAGATCCAAATGAGAAACACAGTCGTGTCATCTGACACCGAACTCATTTAAGATGATTTTTTTTTGGGAGGGGGGGGGTTTACCGCCTTTCTTTTTTTTTTTGACATGAGAAAAGGGGAGAGAGAGGGGGGAAGAAACGCAGGAAGTTGTCACAGGTCGGATTCGAACCCTGGACCTGTGTGTAGAGGCGTAAGTCTCCCAGCACGTGTGCGCCTGCTCTACCACTGGACCAACCTGGCAGTCCTGGTGTACCTCGAGCCAACGGGAACAGCTCCTCAACTCACATCTGTAATGTGACTTTGTTTTATCGACACAATACCGTAACTGAGTATTTGAAGTTAAGTGCTGCTGGAAAGGGGGACGTCATGCAGGTTCAGCCGGGACGCCTACTGTCCTACACACTCTGTCCTCAGAGTCTGGGGGCTTGGACCTTCTCCGTGACATATTCTGCTCATAGCTGCAGGAAAGAATCCCTCTCTACGAGGGCCGAAGCTCCGAGATCAGGGCCGAGTCCGCTGGTCCCATTTACACGAGTCTAGGGAGAGGAAAACCCGCCGAACTTTAAAGGAATAGTTCAACATTTTGGATTTTATTCACTTTCTTGCAGATAAAATGAGAAGCTACAAGCAGCCTTTTAGCGTAGCTTAGCATTAAAGCTATACTGCGTAGTACAACACTGTTGGCGCACTTACATATATATATGTACACATACACACACATATATTCACTATATGTACATATATATATATATATATATATATATATATATATATATATATATATATATGTACACATATATATATATATATATATATATATATATATATATATATATATATATGTACACCGTTGTAGGTGGACGGAGGAAGCATTGAGACCGTTGTAGGTGGACAGAGGAAGCATTGAGACCGTTGTAGGTGGACGGAGGAAGCATTGAGACCGTTGTAGGTGGACGGAGGAAGCATTGAGACCGTTGTAGGTGGACGGAGGAAGCATTGAGACCGTTGTAGGTGGACGGAGGAAGCATTGAGACCGTTGCAGGTGGACGGAGGAAGCATTGAGACCGTTGCAGGTGGACGGAGGAAGCATTGAGACCGTTGTAGGTGGACGGAGGAAGCATTGAGACCGTTGTAGGTGGACGGAGGAAGTATTGAGACTGTTGTAGGTGGACGGAGAGACCGTTGTAGGTGGACGGAGGAAGCATTGAGACAGTTGTAGGTGGACGGAGGAAGCATTGAGACCGTTGTAGGTGGACGGAGGAAGCATTGAGACTGTTGTAGGTGGACGGAGGAAGCATTGAGACCGTTGTAGGTGGACGGAGGAAACATTGAGACCGTTGTAGGTGGACGGAGGAAGCATTGAGACCGTTGTAGGTGGACGGAGGAAGCATTGAGACCGTTGTAGGTGGACGGAGGAAGCATTGAGACCGTTGTAGGTGGACGGAGGAAGCATTGAGACGGTTGTAGGTGGACGGAGGAAGCATTGAGACGGTTGTAGGTGGACGGAGGAAGCATTGAGACGGTTGTAGGTGGACGGAGGAAGCATTGAGACCGTTGTAGGTGGACGGAGGAAGCATTGAGACCGTTGTAGGTGGACGGAGGAAGCATTGAGACTGTTGTAGGTGGACGGAGGAAGCATTGAGACCGTTGTAGGTGGACGGAGGAAGCATTGAGACCGTTGTAGGTGGACGGAGGAAGCATTGAGACCGTTGTAGGTGGACAGAGGAAGCATTGAGACCGTTGCAGGTGGACGGAGGAAGCATTGAGACCGTTGTAGGTGGACGGAGGAAGCATTGAGACCGTTGTAGGTGGACAGAGGAAGCATTGAGACCGTTGTAGGTGGACGGAGGAAGCATTGAGACTGTTGTAGGTGGACGGAGGAAGCATTGAGACTGTTGTAGGTGGACGGAGGAAGCATTGAGACCGTTGCAGGTGGACGGAGGAAGCATTGAGACCGTTGTAGGTGGACGGAGGAAGCATTGAGACCGTTGTAGGTGGACAGAGGAAGCATTGAGACCGTTGTAGGTGGACGGAGGAAGCATTGAGACCGTTGTAGGTGGACGGAGGAAGCATTGAGACCGTTGTAGGTGGACGGAGGATGTCCTTTAAATGAAAACCAGATGCGGATCTTCCGAGGACCCCTGATCCAAAAGGTCGAACATTTTGATTATTATCAGCTGCGCGAAACACAAAATCACATTAGAGTCGGAATCCATGACGACGCAGCGCGACCCAGAAACATGAACACCCGCCATCGTCTGCAGGCTGCTGTGTTACGTTAGAGATGCATACCCCCCCCCCCCCAGCTGTTAAAACCATCAGAGCAACCCTCAACATCTGGCTGGGGGGGAACCACACACATTTATTGGGGACGCATGACTGCTTTGCAACCCCCATCCACCCCCGCCCCCACCTCTGGAAACACAGCTGTCGGGCTAATGGGTCCCAGGTGAACAGGTCCCCCTGTTTACATATTGCCTCCGTAGCAGTCCTACTTTTTAGTTTCCAATAAATACAACTTCGTCGCAAAAGAGTCCAGATGCAAAATGAGTCGTAGTTCCACCGTTTTAACCCTCATGTTGTCTTCATGTTGTCCTCACGTTGTCTTCACGTTCTCCTCACGTTGTCTTCACGTTGTCTTCATGTTGTCTTCATGTTCTCCTCATGTTGTCTTCATGTTGTCTTCATGTTCTTCTCGCGTTGTCTTCATGTTGTCTTCATGTTCTCCTCACGTTGTCTTCATGTTCTCCTCACGTTGTCTTCATGTTGTCTTCATGTTCTCCTCATGTTGTCTTCATGTTGTCTTCATGTTGTCCTCATGTTGTCTTCATGTTGCCCTCATGTTGTCTTCATGTTGTCCTCATGTTGCCCTCATGTTGTCTTCATGTTGCCCTCATGTTGTCTTCATGTTGCCCTCATGTTGTCTTCATGTTGCCCTCATGTTGTCCTCATGTAGTCTTCATGTTGTCTTCATGTTGCCCTCATGTTGTCTTCATGTTGCCCTCATGTTGTCCTCATGTTGTCTTCATGTTCTCCTCACGTTGTCTTCATGTTGTCTTCATGTTCTCCTCACGTTGTCTTCATGTTGTCTTCATGTTCTCCTCACGTTGTCTTCACGTTGTCTTCATGTTGTCTTCATGTTGGATGAAATGGTTTTTTTTGCCAGGGGGAACTTTGAAGTGGTTACGGAGGCCGGAGCAGCGGTGGAGAATAAAAGCATGTGGGTACAAGCGAGGTGGCTGCGGTGCGGTGATTCTTATTGGACGGACAGTAAGGGGCGGAGCCTGCGTCTGCGGTAATGATGCGTGAGACGGACAGAAGCACCGCCGGAGATAAGAGGGAATAATAAAAGCAGCTGAAAGGGCAACAAAAAGGCAACGAAAAGGTGACGAAAATGCGACAAAAATGCAACGAAAAGGCAATAAAAATGTGACAAAAAGGCAACAAAAAGGTGTCAAAAATGCGAAAAAAAAGGCTACAAAAAGGCGATAAAAATGCAACGAAAAGGCAATAAAAATTTGACAAAAAGGCAACGTAAAGGTGACAAAAATGCGACAAAAAGGCTACAAAAAGGCAACGAAAAGGCGATAAAAATTCGATAAAAAGGCAACGAAAATGCAATAAAAAGGCAACGAAAATGCGGTAAAAATGCGATAAAAAGGCAACGAAAATGCGATAAAAATGCGATAAAAATGCGATAAAAATGCGATAAAAATGCGATAAAAATGCGATAAAAATGCGATAAAAATGCGATAAAAATGCGATAAAAATGCGATAAAAATGCGATAAAAATGCGATAAAAAGGCAACGAAAATGCGATAAAAATGCGATAAAAAGGCAACAAAAAGGTGTCAAAAATGCTACAAAAAGGCGATAAAAATGCAACGAAAAGGCAATAAAAATTTGACAAAAAGGCAACGTAAAGGTGACAAAAATGCGACAAAAAGGCTACAAAAAGGCAACGAAAAGGCGATAAAATTGCGATAAAAATTCGATAAAAAGGCAACGAAAATGCGATAAAAATGCGATAAAAAGGCAACGAAAATGCGATAAAAAGGCAACGAAAATGCGACGAAAATGCGATAAAAATGCGATACAAATCCTTCCTTCCTCTATTCCTTCCTTCGTTCCATCGTCCTCTCTGGCCTTCCTTTCCTTTCTCTTCCCTCTCTCCCTCCCTCCCTCCATTTCTTCCTTCCTTCCTTCCTTCCTCCCTCCCTCTATTCCTTCATCGTTCCATCGTCCTCTCTGGCCTTCCATTCCTTTACTTTCTCTTCCCTCCCTCCCTCCCTCCCTCCCTCCCTCCCTCCCTCCCTCCCTCCCTCCCTCCCTCCCTCCCTCCCTCCCTCCCTCCCTCCCTCCCTCGTTCCATCGTCCTCTCTGGCCTTCCTTTCCTTTACTTTCTCTTCCCTCCCTCCCTCCCTCCCTCCCTCCCTCCCTCCCTCCCTCCCTCCCTCCCTCCCTCCCTCCCTCCCTCCCTCCCTCCCTCCCTTCCTTCGTTCCATCGTCCTCTCTGGCCTTCCTTTCCTTTCTCTTCCCTTTCTCTTCCCTCTCTCCCTCCCTCCATTCCTTCCTTCCTCCCTCCCTCTATTCCTTCATCGTTCCATTGTCCTCTCTGGCCTTCCTTTCCTTTCCTTTCTCTTCCCTCCCTCCCTCCCTTCCTTCCTTCCTCCCTTCCTTCCTCCCCTTCCTTCCCCGCATGACGACATGTTGGAAATACCGCCGAGCGCCTGGGAAACTCGGGACGCTGAATCGTCGTTCAGGTTCACGTCCGTTGATGAGTTTTTCATCTGAAGGACGACACACACACACACACACACACACACACACACACACACACACACACACACACACAGTCCAGCTTAAAGGTCTCTGTGTGTCTTTATTCAGGAAGAGACTAACTGTTCTCTCTGTTTATCACCACCGTAAAAGCTGCTCCGTCCCATTATTTTAACCCTCGTGTCGTCTTCCCGTCAAAAATGAAAGTCAACACTTTTATTGATGCTTTTTATCGATGTTTTTAAACTTTTTCTTATGTTTTTGTCCCTTTTTTCAACACTTTTGACGTT